>SNQJ01S0121373.1:0-27045 GCA_010110895.2 Picea sitchensis | reverse complement strand
AGTGTAGGAACACTGTCTTCACATCCATCTATTCTATTTCCAAATCAAATGCTGTAGCCAGAGAAATTAGTACTCTAATGGAAGTTAATTTTTCAACAAGGGAAAAAATCTCACTGAAATCAACTCCTTCGACTTGGGAATATCCTTTCGTTACCAGTCCAGCTTTGAATTTCTCAACTTGACCTACTGCATTCATATTCTTCTTGAATACCCATTTGCTACCGTACATGCTTTCTTGCACTAGGTAATTTGACTAAATCCCATGTCTCATTCTTGTGAAAGGATTCCGTTTCTTCAACCATGGTGTCCTTCCAGAGTCTACCCTCTGTTGATTCGACTTCCTCCCTGACTGACTTGGGCTATTCGTCAGTGGCAGTTAACACAAATGTTGAACAAAATTAAGGCAAAATATACCTTTTCAATTGGTTTTCTTACTCATTCATACCTCCTTACAACCGGGGATGGTTGTTCCACCTCTTCATATAATTCAATCGACTCATCTAAATCATCTTCTTCATTCCTCAGTTCAAACCACACCTTCTCTGGATTATTCTATGTTTGAATCATCACTTCATACTCAAACTTCCTTCTGACTTCTCTGAAGACCACATTTCGACTATAGACTGTTTTCCTTGATGCAGGATCCTAGATCTTATACCATTTCATTCCTTCTTTGTATCCAATGAAGACACACTTGACTTCCTTCTTGTCCAACTTGCTCCTTTTTTCCTTGGGAACATGCACAAATGCATCACAACCAAATACTTTGAGATGTGAAACTGAAGGCTTCTTACCAGACCATACCTCATGTGGATTCATGTCGACTAGCACCAACGAAAGAGACATATTCACCAGATATTTTTCAGTGTCGACTGCCTCTACCTAGAATTCTTGTGAAAGCCCAACACCACTGAGCATTCTCCTTGCCTTGTCCAACAACGTTCTATTCATTCTCTTAACAACTCCATTTTTTTGCGAGGTATATGGTGTGGTATTTTGGTGTTATATGCCACACTACTTGAAAAATTGAATTCACCACCATTATCAGTTCTCAACACCTTAATCTTCTTATCTGTCTGGTTTTTCTACAAGAGACTTAAACTCTTTGAATTTCTCGAAAACCTATGATTTATTCCTTAGGAAATATATCCATTCCTTCTTGGAAAAATCATCTATGAAGGAGACATAATACATGGATCCACCAATTGAAGGCACCGAAACAGGGCCAAACACATCACTATGAACTAATTCTAGAATCCCCTTTTCCCTTGTCGCTCCATATTGGAACCTCACCCGACTTTGTTTTCCATATATACAATGTTCACAAAATTCGACTTCTAAATTACATTAAGAAAAGTATTCGACCATACATTTGTTATGCATAGATCGAAGTCCTTTTTCTCCAATTGTCCCGATCTCTTGTTCCATAGCATGGTCGGGTCGACTTGATGAAGAATTGTCGAGTTGGTTTGAATCAACTCAACCTTATTTGAGTCAATTCGATTCGAGATCAAGTTGATTTCAGGAAAAATAATGTCATTGCATCCAGTCGAGTCAACATTGTCTAACAACTTGTATAGGGTTCCAATCCAAACTCCTTTCATTAAGACCATTATACCTATTACCATCTTGCACGTATCCTCATGAAATAGACTATGCACTTCTGTATCACTCATCTTAGTAATAGATATCATTTTTCTTTCCAAACCTGGAATATGTAGCACACTTGGAAGGGTTTTACTCCTCCCACCCTACAGTATCAATTAGACTCTTCTCCATCTGACAATTTTGGTTATCGAGTCATCCCCCAAGAACAAATATTCTCCTTCATATCATTCATATTCAAATAACCATTCTATATGTGGAGTCATATGATAGGATTCTCTTGATTTTATCAACCAAACATATTGATCCGACTATATACTAGTTGACACGAGGTACACATTGCCTCCCTTATCTGGAGTCATCTTTCTCTTAGTAGAGTGTTTCTCTTTGGATCTTGTACTGAATTCCATTTCCTTTGACTTGTATTCCTTTTTTTAATGCCTAACTTTACCACATTTCCAACATCTTCTCGTCGAATAAATAGGGGATTTAGATTCACCCTTCGACATAGACTTTCTACCAGAGAATTTTCCTTTATCTCTGTCAACCAGTCGACCTCTCACCACTAATGCATATTTGGTCGATCCTTCCATGTACTTCCTTCTCATTTCTTCTAATGGTAGAGACGAAACCACGTATTCTAGCACTAATTTGGTTAAATTACTCCCTATAGCCATAACTAAGCTATCCCAAGAATCTGGCAAATGACATAATAGGCTAATGCATTTCTACTCCTTAGTGATTTTAATATCCACATAAGATAATTAGACTATTATGGTATTAAACACATTTAAATGCTCAGTTACCAAACTTTCCTCACTCATCCTCAGAAGATACATTTTATTTCTAAGGAACACTTGTTTACCAGGGATTTCGATTAGTATAAGTTCCCCAACTTGTCCCATAGTTTCTTGGCCGAATATTCACTTGAGACATTCAACAACACCAAAATGCAAGACAAAGTCGAATTGTACTCCTTTCCCTTCTCTCAAGTTTCTCCCATTCTTCCCTTGACATAACTACCAGAATGGTACCTGGATATACTATTGCCTATCGTTCTCGATCTACAAGGAGATCTTCAATTTTAAGCTTCCAAAGCTCAAAATTTTGGCCATTGAATTTTTTGATCTCTATTCTCGAGCTACTTGCCATTCTTTAAGAACACATTTAAAGATATCTGACTTACAACTCTTACTGGACATAGGGTTTAGATAAGATACAAGTTTGTTAAACCAAGATCTAATACCATATGTAAGGAAATATAACACTTCCACTCTAAACCTAACAAAAGAGAGGAAGAAAGATTTAAGATATAAAATATATGACAAAACAAAACCACAATACACATAGATTTTACCCTAGAAACCTAAACGGGATAACCAACATTCCTTGAGCATCTTTCTCTCTTGTTGTCTTATTCATTCATAATAAAAGGTTACATGCCTAACCTTGGTCTACACCTAATACACAATCGACAACATACCTTCTTTATTTACACAAGAACAACTTTGTAATCAATTCAACTTACATCTACATGACCAACAACCTCTAAAACGATTTCTCTAAAGATTAGCTTTTACAACATTACAACACACCTTATTTATAGTATTTACAGTAGGAAAAACCCTAAATAAAGGTGCCCAAAAATGGTTATATATCCTTGAAGATCATTGGCTAAAAATCTTGTGAATCTCAAGATTTTGTTACAGTCGACTACTAAGTTGGATTACCACTCGACTACCAGTCGACCTTCATTTGGTATTCAGTCGGTTGCCACACAAAAACCTATCAAACTCTTTTTGGTTGAACTCTTCAACTTGCTGTTGATTATATTGACTTCAAATTTTCTCGGTTGATCCACCTCAACTTTCGAATTTCATTGCTAGTCGATGTTGGAATTACTAAGACAACTGAGAGGGGGGGGTGAATTAGTTGGTACTGTGTTGTAATTTTTTTATGCCTATTAAATTATTATTAACCTTCTCCAAGTGATCATCAAGATTATGCAAGACACGAGAAACAAAAATAACAAACATCACTCACACATATGATATACATAGAGACATATATTCACGAGGAAACCCATAAAGGGAGAAAACCTCTTCTTCTTCGAATTATAGGTAGTCTTTTAAGTTCTGTACATCATCTTTCTTTGAGAACCAACTCAAAATGTTTTTATGTTTTGTACATCATCTATTTTTGAGCATCAACTCAAAGTGAGGCTATTATCTCTGTTTTACAAGCTCCAATTTTTTTTGAGAGCACCAACTCTCCGGCTTCTCTAGCACCCACTAGCGAAGCACTGAACTCCCTGGGTGTTCCAACACCAATTGGATGGAAGCACCAACTTCAAGTCACACACAGACCAACCTGTATAATATGTAGAACAATGGTTCCCTCTGCTGCACCACCCTCTACCACCCTTTGTTTTTCCTCGGTCAGCAACTAGATGGAAGCTACAACTCCCTGTGTAACTTCCAGTTACACAGGATCCGACCTGTATAACAGAGAACTTTTGTTCTCCCTAGCACCACCCTTACCACCTCGGGTTTTTGGTCGCAACCGTGATGGAAGCTACAACTCCTATGTTCAAGAACCCACTTGAAACTCTCAAGGAAAATAATCCTCCCTAGCACCACCCTACCACCCACCCTGAGATATAAATCTTTGCTTGCTGAAATTTATTACAGTGATACAATATTTATCAATGGCTTACCAGTCTCATCAATGTTCTTCTACACTGGTCTGCTCTACCTGCATCAGTGTCTTCCTGCTTGCATCTTCTTGCGCTTAAGTTCTCGTACAATATGATTTTTTCACCATTTCTTCTCTGTCCAGCTTATGTTCTTCATCTCTACATTTTCTCCCTCAGTTCATGCTGTAATCTTCATTGCTTACAGTTCGACTAATTTTTACAGAGAAACAACAACCTCTCTTTGTCACGACATTTTTATTTTATTCCTGCTCTCATTATCCATTACACTCCACATCTCCAACGCTTAAGTCGAGAATCTAAAAAATGCTCAAGAAACATGATTCTAATGCTCAGGAACAATGATTCAACCGCTCAGTAACAATGATTTAGTTAGTGTAACTGAATCCTAACTGATCAAGAAATCACGAAGTGAAACAACAATCCTTCAATCAGACTCTGTTTGATTAGTGACGTTAGATTATACATGCAAAGGACCTTATGAATTTTCAATGTGTAACCTTTGACGTGGAGCCTAGAAGCACTATCTCCTTCCCCCATATTCCGTTGATGTGACCTTGGGATATGATATCATGTGACCATGCGAATGCAGGCGCAACCAAAGGTGGTTGGAGATCAAACTGTGTTTCACCCCATAATTTACCTTGAGCCTCCACGTGTCCTTTCTCCAAAACCATGGTTTCAATTGCGGCCAGCCCTTAACTTTTTAAAGTTCGTGCACCTTCAATCCCCGCAATGCGACGGGACCATCGATCTCACAATCTTGACAGTGCTATTGAAAAGACAGTTCATATATATCCTCTCAAGTCCGTGGATCAGATCTAGCCTTCCTAAATCAACGACTGTGATTTACTTCTTGATCTGGGCTATGGGAGTTTCAAATCTCAAACCCTGCTTTTCTCTGTACGACAATATTATGGAGTCGATGATCTGCGGACACTTGTCCTTCTCAATCGATGAATCTGCCTCTACTTCGGGGATTTTTCCTCTCACCAAGATCAACGAACCCGTGTCCCCTTTCCCGATCAATAGTTGAGATCTGCTTCGCTACTCTGGGCTTCAACGATTTCAATTCTCAACCTTCAAGATCTACCAGAATTCTTTTATTCAGAGTCCATAGATTCCTTCCACGTGTCCTCCTCAAATCGACGGTCCTCGTTCACTTCGGGACTTCAGCCTTCGTTAGATTCAACTCCTCTACACTTGCTTTCTCCTGAAGCGTTTCACCCGAAGTCAACAATCTAACGACGCATGTCCCCTTGAATCAGACGATTGAGGATTACTTCAAGCCTTTACCTGAAATCCACAGATTTACACCACATCTCTTCTAGATCATATGACCCAGATCCACTTCGGATGATCCAATGCTCTAGATTTACTACGGACAATCTGGCGACTGAGATCTATTTAGGATGATCGGACGATCGATATTTACTTCGTCTCTCCGGCTCTTCGGGCTTCAGGAGTTTCATATCTCAATTGAAAAATCTCGAAGTGATTTCTCCGAAGTTCATGATCCATCGCCACGTATCCCTTTGGATATGACGGTTGAAATTTACTCTGGCTCTCCGTCTCTCCGGGCTTCGGGAATTTAAATTCTCAACTGGAAATTCTTGAAGTGAGATTTCTACGAAATCTCAGATCAGCTAAAATGTACTCCCTCGATGATCAACGAACTAGATTCTCCTCCTGGTGATGAAAAGTCTCAAGTTACTTCAGCTATTTCACCTGCTTTTGATCCACGAACTTCCAGAGTCGTGGATATTACACCACCTGTCCTCCTTGATGATGGACGGTCCCAAAATACTTCGGGACTTCAAAAATTTTGTAAGTCCTCTCTCCTGCGTGCACAAAGTGTTAAGGCTCGTGTACCTTGTTTCAATCAGACAAATATTGGTCCTCTATGCTGTGATCCAACGGTCACTGTCGCCTTCTCTCCTGAGCTTCTGATCTCTTTGACTTAGAAGTTTTTTTAAGTGTTCAAAGGTCTTGACCTTTGCTCCTCCTGCGAGTCCGTCTCTTGGACCTCATCTGCACTTCTAGAAAGTGCTATCTCTTTCGAGCTTTCTCATCTTCGTCGCTGCTATTCTTTCCATCAATGAAAAGCACACTCTTCCTGTAAATGTGCCAACAGTCGATCCAACTTGACTATACTTTCACTACAAAGATAATAACAACCCAACACATATGTCCATTTGGTCTTTTTGTGACACACACATCTATAAAGGGAAGCCTACCATTAACATCAACCTCCATGGTGAGTTTTATGTGACTATAATATCTATTAAGGTTGTCATCAAATTCATCCAATTTATCATGACCATGGGTCCATTTTGATGATGGACCACATTTTTCTAGTCCAAAATGTCTAGTTAAAAATAGATGTGATGAACCTTGAAGAACACTCATATCATAACATCGATCATAGAAGTATTAGAACTGAGATACTCCAATTTAATAGACCAATCCTATAAGATGTATCTCAACCTTCATTTTTGTATCCATTAAGGAAAATTTTGAATTCATACACCTTGTCAATCAATCTAGGTGGAAGCACCCTTTTTTCTTCAATTCCACGACATGTATCCATCATCTTAGGTAAATAATATATATATTTACTTTTTAATTTTGAAGACATTCTTTCATAGGTTCCATCTATGCCTTCATGGGTGTGTCCCACACACAAGAACCTATCTCGATAGTGATGAAGACACCAACCAAAATATAACAATACTTATCATCACTTGTTGCACTGTCTAGCTGTAAAAACAAATGTAGAGGAATATTTGTCTTGACTTTCCCATCTTCCATGATATAGAACATCATCTTTGTACTCTCTACATTTTGAGTAAATCTAAGTGTCAAGTATTGCCTCTAAAATTGATCTTTTTGAATTTCCACTTTCATAAAGGAGATCGCCATAGATATCAGGGTGTGGGTAGTCAAGGTCCCTTAAGCACTTAGCAAGGGATGTAATGCTAAATTGTGATCCCATACGTACAAATGGTAGGGGGAAATTACCAAATCCTCTTGTATTATTCCCATGTGTTAACATATTTTTCAATGACAAATCAAAGTTTTTTCATGCAACAAATTTCCATTTGACACGTAGCCTTGAGATTGACGTCTTTGTTTTGGCTATTTTATCATGGATAAGGCTGAAACACTCCTTTAGAAATTGATTTGACATAATTTTGTGGGCATAATAGAAATATAGTCCACACATAATGTCCTTGTTATATTTGTTCAATCTAGCTCACGCCTTTTCTTCCAACTCTTTTGTAGTTGTTGACTTCATCTATGATTTCAACATGATAACTTCACTACATTTACTAAAGTTGGTGTTCTTTAAGAATACCACATATTGAAAATGAGTATTCCATATCTTACTCATTATTGGTTGTGATATTGATGGGTAGATAATTTTTTCAAGACCCTCATAGATCTCTCTGGAAAAGATATTTGTGTGTAAGTCAAAGGAAACAATGTCAGAGGAGCATGAGTGCCATCTTATTCAACTTGATATGTTTGTTTTTGTGAAAAATCTAAATTACCCATTACAATTCTATGTAGTATTTCAATGATTTCCACACTATTTTCATGTGTTGGTGTTACAAGGAATTCTTTTCATATTACCTTATTCGAAATATTGCTAGTAGTTATATAAGGTGATTCGAGGAATCTTATGTATCATGTACCATGATTTCTTACCAATAACATTCTCATCAAGTCTCATGTCCTTTATTTTCCTAAAAATGGGAGGGAGGTCATGGCCATGGAACTTTGACATGACAATGTGTGAAAGGAGTGAATTCAAGACAAATTTCCTAAGACCATTTTTATTTTTCATTCCATATCACTTCTAGCATTGGCAATAGATTTCCTCTCCACGGACTGAAGAAAATCTTGTTTACAACATTCCTCCATGGCCAAAAGTTAGTGTTATTGCTCAAAATATCACTTAAGGGAAAGTCCCACCCTATGGAGTAGAGCTTGGGGAAACGAATAGGAAATCCACCCACTGTCACCTCAGTGGAATTGCCTCTACACTTTAAGGCTAAGATCTCTAACCTAAGGATACTATTCCTAGGAGGTCAAGACTAAGTCCTATTATTATATCTGAAAGGGAAGGTTCATGACTTGTTTTGACTTGGATTTTCTAACTTCTCTTAGGGGTAAAGTGCATCAAGTAGAGAGAAGGGAGACTAAGAATATTAATTGATAACTAGCTCAAAGAGAATATGAATTAGACAACAATGCTCAATTGCGAAGTGCTTGGAACGTAAAATGTTTGTATTGTACCCAAAATATGTATCAAATCAATGTACCATTCATCATACACCATTTATCGATCCGTAAGTTACATGCCGATGCTTAACCAATGAAAGAGGGTAGATTATGTGCTAAGTATAAGCATCCAATGATCATGTGCTAAAGAACTTAGACAATGGAATATTTCTGCTAGTACACCACTAAGAGAGCATAATAATATTTTTCCAATGAGAGAATTCAAACCATAGATGAATATCCAAATAATGTAGTTATGTGAACCATGAAATACTTTAAACAAGTGGCATGAAAACCAATGAATGTAACCAATCCAAGAGGTATTTGAATTGTGTAAGGGACAACAAGTACAAACATGTTGACAATCATACATCGAAAATAAATTTTAGTGAACATATTGCACCATTGTATCATTACCACAATGACCCTTTCTTATGAATTTTATACCATAAACCACACATATTATCAATGTTGTAATAGAGTGTTAAAGGCAATTAATAAAGGAGTAAACATATGATCTATGTGACTTGCCAAACTCAAAATAAAAAATGGTATTTAGGGTATCTTGAGATCACATTTATTTAATCATTCAATGTATTAAAATTCATAGGATTGAGTATGTGTGCATCATATTTCAACATAGATAATATAAAATTATAGGTGTTGGTCAAGAGATATAAAACCATGCAACTAGAGAATACACCATTAGCAATTTATATGATACACTTGAACTCTACAGTAAGCCAAACCCTTAAGCAACAGAAAGATAGAGCCAATGTCAACCCTTTAAGAGAGGTTGTTTGGTGCAAAACCCCCTTCTCTCCAAGGGTTGCGCGACCTCCCGGTCTTAGGATCTTCTCAAGACTGAATTGAAACAGTCTTTGATTCCCTACTGGAACCTCTAAGAAACAATCCACAAGTATTTGAATTTTTTTTCCTTCGTGAACAAGTGCTAAAACACAAGTCTCCTCCACGTGACCATGCCTTGTGACCACACGCCTATCCGAAAAGGCATGTCATGATTTTTGCATATTGACTATATGAGTCAACCGATTCTCCATCCTTTGAACTCCCGAGTCCTGAAATTCCGACAAGGGCCTAGCGCATGCTAGCTCCTCCCTTATCCTTCACCCATATGAACCTTCACGATAACCTGGGGCCAATCTTTCCGAGGGCGTCGATATTTCACGTATCGAAACTCCCGATGTGATTCACCTCCATTCTCCTGATACCCAAAATTATGAAAATTTCAGATCAGATCAACGATCCACAATAGCTCTCCAACCAATAGATGTGATTAAGTCGTGATTTTGCGTTTCGTGAATTCTCACAACTCTGCCCTTTGACCTTTCCACTCTATGAGTCAGCGAAATGATGATATCTTGCCATGTGTCCCTTCCGATGGACGGTCATGATGATTTCGGGATTTCATGAACTTCACCCTACTTCTTCCAAATCCTTTGTTTTTGTGAAATTCCGATAACTCCTTGCAACTAACCAGTGCGCTACTTCTCCGAGATCTAACGGCTTGAAAGATTTTGACTCTTTATGAATGGATCTTGACCCTCAATCATCTTCAAATTATTTTCTTAAGGATTTCTCTTGCTCAATCCTCTGTACTTGTCCTTCCTTCGAACTTCAATTTCTGCGCTCCAACTTTGAGCACTTCAACTCTTCGAAACTTAGAAATTTTTCTAAGTGTCTCCTCTTGAGACTTAAAACCACTACTCCTCCTTAGCTTCTGGCAATTGAAACTTAAATCTTTCCCCTTAGCGCTCACTTGGACTCTATGTCTTCTTCAAAAGACGTTCTAACGCCCTCCTGACATACTCTCCACTCAAATTTTTGAGCTTTCAAACTTTATCACAAGTTTGTTTCTGCACACACTCCTTGCGCTTGATATGCACACTCTGCATATGAAAATTCTCCACTATCTCTTCTAAGATTTAAGTAAAAAAAGACTTCTTCACACACAATCCTTGCGCTCTACATGCACTCCTTGCATAATCTTACAAAAGAGAAAGAATTGAACTCCTTCAATTATTCATTCACTCACCATGAACATCATACATTCAAAAACACATAACAACACAGTCAAACCATAACAATATCAACACTGTGTATTTGGGTCAATTTTCTCTGTTCTATTCATTCAGAAGAAAGCATAATTACAGTCGGTTTTCCTTAAAACTATTACAAGAAAACTTGCCTAAGGATCTAGAGCTTTTTCGCTCTCCTTCCTCCTACCTAAATACTATTTTCATACTGTTCAAGTGGTTACCTACTCCATTAATGCAACCTAATGACTAATCAGGGCTAATATCCCACACCTGTAATACATTACAGTCGTGTAAAGGATTTACAATCGTTCTGTCATTTCAAACGGTGGCTTGACTTTACATATAGTTAATAAATTAACAAGAAAATAAAAAATATTTTTACACTGCTACCAAGCTGTTTAAGGTCGGTTTGGCTCCTTTGATGTGTTGAGGTGTCAATTCCGATTCCACATTTTTCTTCCTTTTGATGTGATAGCAATGCTCCTGCATCATACTCCTCTGGCCAAAAATATTCATGGAATCCTATCCATGAGCTCTCGTACTATTTTTCCATATTTCAAAATATCAGGTTTAGTTACCCAACTCCAATCTTCCACAGGGTAATCCTTCCACTTTACCAAATATTCAGGATACATTTTTCTTTTAGTTTTCCTTCCAACTCTCCGTTCTAAAATTTTCTCCATATGAGGTTTTTCTATTATGGGCATCTGTTCTTCCCATTGAATTTTTTCCTGATCATCCAATTCTCTAGTGTCATCTCTGTTATAAGGATACAAATCTGCAACATTGAATATCAGTGATATCCCAACATTATCTGGCAACTCAATTTCATAAGCATTTGTTGCAAATTTTCTAAGGATCTTGCATGGTCCTATCTTTTCCATCTTCAACTTATTATATGTTCTTCTTGGAAACCTTTCTTTCCTCAAATGAGCTAAAACTTCATCTCCCACTTCAAATTGAACTTCCCTTCTTTTCTGATCAACTCTGTCCTTATACTTTTGATTACTATCATGTATTTTCCTCTTAACTTGATCGTGAATTCTTTGCATTTCTATAGAAAAATATTATGCTCCAACGCTCCTAAATTTATCTTGTTTCAGTTCCTTCAATTATGCAACCCCTCTCGACTATCTTCCATATACTATCTCGAATGGACTTTTTCCAGTGCTTCTATTAACTTAATTGTTAAATGCAGATTCTGCCTCTGCCAGAATCTAATTCCATTGACGACATTGTTCAATGACTAAATTCCTTAACAAATTTCCTAGACTCCTATTCACCACTTCAGTCTGTTCGTTTGTTTGAGGGTGATATGCGGAACTAAAATATAGATTATTTCCCAGCCTCTTCCATAAATCCCTCCAAAAGTGTCCCACAAACTTAGTATCCCTATCTGAAACTATGCTTTTGGGAAATCCATGTAGTCTCACAACTTATCTGAAAAACAAATTGGCTATGTGTGTAGCGTCATTTGTTTTTTGGCATGGTATGAAATGTGCCATCTTGGAAAATCTATCGACCACAACAAATATGGAATCACTTCTCTTCTGGGTTCTAGGTAATCCCAATACAAAATCCATACTAATTGCATCCCAAGGCCTTTCTGGAATAGGCAATGGCTGATACAAACCAATGTTTTGTCTCTTCCCCTTTGCATATTGACAAATATTACACTGGTCTACAAATATCTTCACACATGACCTCATACCTGGCCAATAATACAAACTATTTAGTTGTGCAAATGTTTTGTCGTGACCAAAATGTCCAGCTAAACCTCCACTATGTTTTTCTTTCAACAAATTATCTCTCATTGAACATCTTGGTATGCACAATTGGCTTCCTTTAAACAACAATCCATCCTGGATAAAACATTATGACAATGAGTTGTTATCCCTCAACAAAGGATTTCCATATGCTTCATAAGCCTCCTTAAAATCTGAATCTTCCAGATACATTTCCTTAAGGTTCTCAAACCCTAAGGTCTTCACTTGAAATTCCTGTATAACCAAATTTCTCTTGCTCAAAGCATCTGCAACTTTGTTAGCACTTCCAGAAATATGTTTAATGACAAGAGTAAAATTTTGCATGAATTCTACCCACTTAGCATGTCTCTGATTCAACTTCTCTTGCCTAGTAATAAATTGCAAAGCTTGATTAGCACTATACAAGACAAACTCTTTTGGAATTAAATAATGTCTCCATTTTTTCAAAGCTTGAATCAATGCATACAATTCCTTATCATATGTAGAATATTTATCCTTAGCATCATTCAACTTCTTACTGAAATAAGCAACTGGCCTATTATCTTGACTCAAAATTTCTTCGATGGCTACCCCACTTGCATCACACCTCACCTGAAATGTCTTTCCAAAGTATGGTAAAATCAGAACTGTTATCTTCTTCTTCAATGCTATGAAGATTTTCTCAGCCTCCTCTATCCAATTAAAATACTTATGTTTATTCTTCACAATATCCATCATTGGTGCACATATACCACTAAAATTTCTGATAAACTTTCTATAAAAACTTGCTAAACCATGGAAACTTCTCACCTCAAATATGCTCCTGGGTGACAACCATTCTTTGATTGCTCTCACGTTTTCTGGATCCATCTTCAATTCATTTGAAGAGATCACAAAACCCGAATATGTGAGCTCTGTCTTCATAAAATAACTTTTCTTCAAGTTTATTAACAACTTTTCTTGCTGCAATTTCCTCATCACTTATGTCAAGTGCTTTAAATGTTATTCCTCTATTTTGATGAAAACTAATATATCATACAGATATACAATAACAAATTTACCTGTGAAGTCCTTCAACACTTCATTCATAAACCTCATAAATGTACTTGGAGCATTTGTCAATCCAAATGGCATGACTAGCCATTCATACAAACCTTCATTTGTCTTGAATGCTGTTTTCCATTCATCTCCATCTCTCATTCTTATCTGATGATATCCACTCTTCAAGTCTATTTTTGAAAAATAGCTCACTCCACTCAAAAATTCATCAAATCATCCATCATGGGTAAAGGAAATCTATACCTGATAGTTATGTTGTTTATGGCTCTAGAATCTGTACAGATTCTCCATCCCCCCTCCTTTGGACTTAATACAGTTGGCACTGCACATGGGCTTAGAATTTCCCTGACTAAACCTTTATCCAACAACTCTTGAACTTGATTTTTAACTTCTTCATTCTCTCGAGGTGTCAACCTATACGCTGCTTTATTTTGTAAACTGGCTCCTGGAATCAAGTCAATATGGTGGCTAATACTCAAAATAGGTGGTAATGAGTGAGGCAACTCATCCGCTACTATGTCATCAAAATTCTCCAAAAATTCTTGGATTTCTTTACGTAAATCATCCACATAAGTATTGGTAAGGATAACTCTTGGTTTCCTTACTACAACAAATTGCATTTCCCGATCTTTCTTGATCTCCTTAAAGAGTTCCTTCCCACTCATGAGAAGTATTCTTGTGCTGGCTTCTTCCTTTTCTTTCTTCTCTTCTATTGGCAGTAACATGTGGGTTCTACCGTCCTTTTCCAGAGTATAAGTATTTTTCCTCCCATCATGAATAACATTCCTGTCAAACTACCATGGTATTCCCAACAAAATATGACAAACATCCATGGGAATTACATCACACAAAATCTCATCTTTATAGCCTCCTATTTTAAATTTAACTTTGCATTGTTGACTTACCATTACTTGATGTCCTTTTTGCATCCATGATACTTTGTATGGACTTGGGTGTGCAGTTGTCTCCAGCTCCAGATTCTCCACCATCTTTGTCGATACTAAATTATCGGTACTCCCACTATCTATAATCATCTTGAAAACTTTGTCCTTTGTCTTACAAGCATTCCTGAACAACCTCGTCATTTGAACTGAGTCTTCTATTTCTTTCTCTGGATTTAGAAGAACTTTCCTCATCATAAGATTTTGTCCTCCTTCTGCTGCCTCTACTTCCACATTCTTCTGGTCTTCATAAATATGTGCTTCTCCTCCTCCTTCTCTCTTCCTCTCGGGACATTCCCAAGACATATGTTCTGTCTTTCCACAGGCATAACACTTAACTCCACCTCCTTTACTTCTTCCTCTCCCTAGAGGAAAATAATTTCTCCCACCAAACGGTCTTCTTTGGGAACTTCCTCCTCTTTCAAAATGACCATATGATTTCTCATTCTCATCCTTAGCGTTTGGTGCCTTATCATAAACAAATCCCTTACCTCTATTTAAGCCTCTTCTTCTATTCCATTGAATCTGGTTTCTGGCCAACTTTTCTTCTTCCTTCAATGCAATCTGATAAGCATCTTCCACTTTCCTCACAGTCATCATACCGATTTAATCCTGAATTTCATACCTCAAACCATTTATATAATTGGAAACTTTTTCATCATCCTTCTCTCTTTGTCCAGTCCTAATATTTAGCCTATAAAATTCTTCTGTATACTCTTTCACTGTCATGCCTCTCTGTCTCAGGTTCTGCAATTTTCTGAACAACTCTATCTGATAATCCCTCGGTATGAATTTAGCCTTCAGTTTAGCTACCATCCTATCCCAATTATTTATCTTATGTTTGCCTTTGCTCCTTCTTTCTACCTGCATTTCATCCCACCACAGTGTTGCATGTCCTTTTAATCTCGCGACAACATGTCTCACCTTCATTCCTTCCTTAACATCTTCATAGTCAAAATACTTATCCAGGGACCTTATCCAGTCCAATAACTCTTTGGCATCCAAGTTACCTTCATACATTGGGATGTCCATCTTTTATCTAGCTCCCAACTTCACAACAACTTTCAGTAAGCGTTCTTCAGCCGGATCTTCCCCTATAACTTCTTCAATTTTTATTTCTTCACTTTCTGCATCACTGACATCTTCAGCGGAAGATGTCGCCCTTTGTATTTCTTCCATTGCTTCCAATCTTGCGTGAAGTTCTCTTACTTCTCTTCCTACAACACGATTTGCTATAGGTGGTACTGTGCATACTCTCGACGACATCACTTCAACTGTTCCTAACACACTGAGTTGAACTTCAAATCTTTTTCAAGCTCTGATACCACTTGGTGAAGACCCCCCTTCTCTCCAAGGGCTGCGCGACCTTCCGGTCTTAGGATCTTCTCAAGACTGAATTGAAATAGTCTTCGATTCCCTGCTGGAACCTCTAATAAAAAATCCACAGGTCTTTGCAAAACTTGTCCTTCGTGAACAAGCGCTAAAACACAAGTCTCCTCCACGTGGCCATGCCTTGTGACCACATGCCTATCTGAAAAGGCGCATCGTGATTTTCGCGTATCTACTATATGAGTCAACCGATTCTCCATCCTTCGAACTCCCAAGTCCCAAAATTCCAACAAGGGCCCAACGCATGCTAGCTCCTCCCTTATCCTTCACCCATATGACCTTTCACTATAACCTAGGTCTAATCTTTCTGAGTGCCTCGGGATTTCGCATATCAGAACTACCAATGTGATTCACCTCCATTCTCCCGATACCTGAAATTACAAAATTTTTGGATTAGATCAACGGTCCACAATATCTCTCTAGCCAATGACTGTAATCAAGTCGCGATTTCACGTTTCGCGAATTCTCACAACTCTGCCCTTTTACCTTTCCACTCTGCGAGTCAGGGAAATGCTGATCTCTTGCCATGTGTCCCTTCTAATGGATGGTCTCGATGATTTCGGGATTTCACGAACTTCACCCTACTTCTACCAAATCCTTTGTTTTTGTGAAATTCCAATAATTCCTCGCAACTAACCAATGTGCTACTTCTCCGAGATCTAACGTCTTGAAATATTTCGGCTCTTTCTGAATGGATCTTGACCCTCGATCTTGTCCAATCTTCAAATTATTTTCTGAAGGATTTCTCCCTCTCAAACCTCCGTACTTGTCCTTCCTTCTAACTTCAATTTTCTATGCTCCACCTTTGAGCACTTCAACTATTCGAAACTTATAATTTTTTCTAAGTGTCTCCTCTTGAGACT
Organism: Picea sitchensis; assembly: GCA_010110895.2. Lineage (NCBI taxonomy): Eukaryota > Viridiplantae > Streptophyta > Pinopsida > Pinales > Pinaceae > Picea > Picea sitchensis. The sequence continues at coordinate 10,383 of SNQJ01S0121373.1, read as the reverse complement.
TAAAACCACTACTCCTCCTGAGATTCTGGAAATTGAAACTTAAATCTCGCCCCTTAGTGCTCACTTTCACTCTGTGTATTCTTCAAAAGACATTCTAACGCCCTCTTGGCATACTCTGCCCCCAACTTCCCGAGCTTTCAAACTTTAACACAAGTTTGTTTCTGCACGCACTCCTTGCGCTCGATATGCACATTCTGCATATGAAAATTCTCCGCTATCTCTTCTGAGCTTTAAGTCGAAAAAGACTTCTTCACACACACTCCTTGCACAATCTTACATAAGAGAAACAATTGAACTCATTCAATTATTCATTCACTCACTATGAACATCATACATTCACAAACACATAACAACACAATCAAACCATAACAATATCAACACTGTGTATTTGGGTCAATTTCCTCTATTCTATTCATTCAAAAGAAAACATAATTACAGTCGGTTTTCCTTAAAACTATTACAATAAAACTTGCCTAAGGACCCAGAGCTTTCTCTCTCTCGTTCCTCCTACCTAAATACTATTTTCATATTGTTCAAGCGGTTACCTACTCAATTAATGTAGCCTAATGACTAATCATGCTAATATCCCACACATGTAATACATTACAGTCGTGTAAAGGATTTACAATTGTTCCGTCATTTCAAACGGTGGCCCGACTTTACATACAGTTAATAAATTAACAAGAAAATCAAAAATATCTTCACACCGCTACCAAGCAGTTTAAGGTCGGTTTGGCTCCTTCGATGTGTTGAGGTGTCGATTCCGATTCCACATCCTCTTCCTTTTGATGTGATATCGATTCTCCTGCATCATTGTTGGACCCCCTAAGGTGTCGTTTTGTTTCTATGAAGTATGTGGAACGATGTAACATCCAAACAATGTCAAAGAGAGGTCATGCCATGATCAAACACACACTTTCAATTTTTGCAGTCTTGAACAATTATAAGATATTTAAATAGTGATTAGAAAGGGTATTGTTTTGCTCTTTTAGGAAGTCATTTGACCCTTTATCATATCAATTTGTTACTATGATAGTTTGGAACAAGAAATATTCATAACATTTCACAAAAATGGTGTGATAAATAATAAATTGTAACCCTCATTCACACATGTATTTAGTAAATTAACTAGATATGGAAACAACAATAAACTAGATTATTAAACTCATTCCTTCATCAATTTTTTTATGTGTGAGAGTAATAACCATGAAATATACTCCAATATTTCAAAGATTAATGATCTAGATAAGATTTGTTTCCATGTGTTCCAAGAACCGGTATTCAAGACATCCACAAATGGTTGAGTGTGATTCAAATAAGATATGCCTAATTAAACCAAGAGTTATATCCTTTGTAAGAGTTAAAAAAATAAAACTAGATTTAAAACCCTCTTATTCCAACCAAAAAATATTATTTAGGAGCAAGTTAGCATGCGTAAATAATTATGTGTATCATTGAAGCCCAAGCAATCTAGACAAAAAATATGACGATGCAAACCATAGATTGCAAACAAAAAATAAAAAAGAAAAAAAAGGAAAGAAGATTTTGGTTTTTTGGGTGGTTGAAGAAAAGAATAGACCAGTTCCTAGAGAGGATTACGGGGTCTCTACACCAAATCTAAGTGAATATTTATGGTTAAATATAATACAATGTTGATGGCACCCATATAATTTCCCCTCAAGCGTTGTCCATGGTTATAAGGTTCTCTTCAAGATTGGATGGGGGTATTGGTCCATGAAGAAGCCTCTCCAAGTACTAATAAGGTGATCTCAAAGGTTGACCAAGGAAGAAGGGAATATCCCTAGGATGTCATACCTTAATGTATTGGAACAATTCTTCAATGGTAAAAGGGGGAAGGCAAGAATACTATAACTTAGTTTCCCCTCTAGTGGAGAAATATTCACTTCTTTGGCCTTATAGTATTTCTATCCTCCAACGAACCTGGAAAATATTCCATATAACCCTTGAAAAAAATCCTAAAACAACACATAGAAGAATATAGATGCACACGAATTTTGTAGGCAAGTTTTATCAATAATCTCCAACAAAGAAAATAAGAGAGGTCTCCTCCTTTTATAGCCAAGGATCCTCCTCAATAGATTGTGCTAGCTTAATACCATGAACTCAAAATCATTGGCCTAGTCAAAATACAATAAATGGGATAGACTATCCCTCAAAATCATCCAATAGAATAGTTCCCCCTCTCAAATGGCCAAAATACATCAAACAATACCGCACATGTGAGATAGAGAGGGCTAAGATAGATGTGCCTCTCAAAATATGTGCTGAAGTCCCATCATGGGGGGAAAGATGAGTCAAACATGACCCAAGGACTCCAATTCCCCTCTAACCAACTGCCAAAATGTGAGGAATGGTCCAAACAAGAAATAACCATGTCAAAATGCATGACATCACCCCCACACATGTGGGTCATCCATGTCAACAATCCAATGCACGTGGCATGTTTGACCTCCTCTAGGTGGGTGATCCTCAAACAAATAATGGTGATAAATTCCAAATCATCCAATGGTCAATCTAACCACCTGAAACCACCCCAACAACTTATAACCAACTCCTCAAATGCATGAATGGTTCCCACGTGTGGTTCAAGGAGATAATAATAATGCATGAATGTGAGTACAACATCCAATTGAGCAAGGAGAGAAAATCTAAGTGGTCCATATGGAAAGTGTGATGACATGGAATCCATATCATGGCCTAATGCACTATCATGGATCCCAATGCGGTGACATGTATCCCAATGTAGTACATGAATCCCAAGACAAATGAAACATATACCAATGTCTATAGATATGATCAATTAGGAGTATATGGATCCTATTTTTGTGTCACAAATATCGAGGCATGATACACATATCCCAATGCAAGGTAGCCACTTAAAGTGATGGGTCTATCTTCTTAACATGACATTATATGATACACCTGGTGATATCTCTTAACACAACATAACAAATAAGGGTTAGTTTTAATATTTTCCTTAATTTTATAATGGGGGAACAATATTAACCCTTATACATGTACCAAGTCTTAGGGAAGGGAAAGACTTCATGTGATGGAAAAGTAAAAATATGAATAATGATGGAAAAGGGAAGGGAAATATTTCATGTGATGACCCTCAATTTAGTAATTTATATGCATAGGTATTTTTACTTGTTCGTATAGCTTTCATGAGCTATGATTTTTTATACAATAGCCTTCAAGAGGGAGATATAGCATTGAGTTATTTGTCCTCGACAATGTTTCTCTTACTACCCCTTTATACCTTTTTCTTATGTGTTTAGTTTATCGAACACGTGCCTTCTTATTTAAATATTCATAGACAAGCTAGGGACTAGGGGCATTGGCCTCATAGTAAGGTGGCATTGCTCAAGCTTTTTGTTTTTGGATTTTTGATTTTATCGATATTCACCTCTATACATTTTGGGATTTATTAATTCAAAAATTTCACCAGTTAGACCTTTCTTTTAACCTTTAAGAAGTCATACACGATCAAGATAGATTTTTTTTATGGATGGAATGAAATTAGATAGGGAATGTGGAAAATTTCTAGCATGGTTAGGATGTGGACAACACTATCTTGGCTAAGTACCTAGTAATATAAACTGACCTAAGAAATGACACACTTCTAGAGGAAAAATATGGTCCCCCAAATAACAATGAGGCAAATAATAAAACTACGCATGTTACGAAGTGCTATCAGATTTTGATTTAGCATTTACCACTTTCACGACTAACTAGGAAGTTATAAAATCACATCCAAATGAACACCAATACATGGAATATCAATATAGAGCATACTGAAACCATACTATACCATCCTGTTGTACCGACACCAACAACTCCTGCTACGAGGGAAAAACTCTCTATGGCCAAGGGTAAACCACAACAGACAGGTATGACTGCATAAATCAACTCAATTCCAACATATGCTATATGAACTAATGTGCAAGATAAGAAAGAGGCCTACCTCGATCCAACGTTTGATGATGTTCCACCGTTGAGCGCTTTGACCCAAAGATTTATACTTGCAATAAGTTCTTAAAAAATGAGCAGAGCAAGTATATAGTGATGATATAAAGGGGTTAGCACATTAGATAGAATAATCCATCAATAAACATTACAAACATGCCCATGAATAATAATCATATATTTTCAATATACCAATAGGACGGGAAAGGAGTATTTATATTAATAATTGATCAATAGAAGTGACAACATTATAGACTTTTGTGTCGGTACGGTTTAAAACCAAGAAACCGAGTTCCTTCCAACTGGGCCTCCACCACTTCAATCCTCCACCAAAGGCAATCTCATAAGAGAGAGTCAATGAGGTTCTCTCAACAATAGGGAAGGATCTTGGGGGCTGAACACTGTGTTCAGACTTGAGGGACAAAGGGATGCAGAGTCAATATGAAGTAATTTCTCCAAAGTAACTTTGCTCTCAAAGTTGAATGCTTTCCCCTTCTTTTCCATAGCTCAAAATTGTGCTTTTATAGCCTTCAAAATGCAACTGAAGGGCCGATTCAGAACGTTTCCAGTATGTGTAAGGCCAAGGATCAAAGATCTTCTATCATGACATGGAAACCCGACCTCATATTTGTATTTTATGGCACAAATCCTGATGTACGTGGGCTGTAGTGGAGCAGCCAATGTATACACATCTTGCATAGCTGATAGGGAGCGTATATGTGGAAAAATGTATATTTTTGGCTCTGGATTCATCAAAAAGGGACGACAAGTTTGCATAGGGAAATGGAAAAAGGCCCTCTATGCAAGATAACAATGGTGAGGCAAATCTTTCTATAACAACTCCCATTTTTCTTGTTTTTGTTTATGAAGCCAGGATTTTTGTCAAGAAATAGGGACCCGTTGAATCGAAAACTCGCCACCAGTTATGTAGCCTACAAATGGTTGCAAGGCATACTAAAGTTATTATGATAAATATAATTAGTAGGTGGGACCCCCTAGAAGAGAAAATAAGTGAATGGTTTATTTTCAATTATTCATAAGATAACAACGAATGCTTAAAAATAAATTCAAAGGATAATCTACATTTATGATATGCATGGCGATATTTTCCTTTCTCCAGCTTAATTATGACGTCTTCTTTAACTTGGTTGCATATGAAAGATTGATATAAGACTCATAAAGTTTTAAAGGGTTCCTCGTATTGCATACACCTATGCTCATACAATGTCATTACATTCTGATTGTTTCTTTGGGGAATTTATCTGTTATAATCACAAATAATGAATGTTTATTTTAAAAGGTTTGTTACATTCTCCTAAACCTCATCACATTCCATGTCAATAATTTGAGGATATATATTGCAAGTAACAATGTATACATGACAAAACACATATATTATATTCCATATGAAGTGGTTATTTTCGAGCTTCATGTTACAAGATGGCGATACATGAAATAATTTAAACGATGGAGTATAAAAATTCATATAGCATGTGGTATATGTATATGAGCTTTGAGTCAATGATATGAAGTGTTTTTTGGGATTCCATTTGAGCTTTGGTTTATGTTATACATTGGGTCCACTGAACAACATATATCAATGTATTGCATTTGGTTTATGCCATAAATGTGGTTTAGTAATGCAAACCATATTTATTGAAATGGGCCATCATATGATGGTTATAATGATACAACAATTATGATGTGATTTACATGGATATGGCATGAGAACTCCCGCAAACTTGGCATTCAACCTTGTATTTGATTGGTTGTTATAGCACTCGTCAGAAAGGTGAAATGTGACATGGCAAGGGTTTTGATTGCATATGATTTTGGGTTAATGTGAGGCCGACCATGCATTCAATTCACAAGGACGTGGGTATTAACCCATCACTTTGTGTATACTACCCTCATTTTGAAGTTTAACATCATTTTCACTGCTCTTGTGAAGATATTACAATCTGAACCTGGTAAGAAATCTCGACCATGGTGGTTTTAATAACTTTCTCCACCTGTTTTTTCAATTATTTAAAGAACTTGATGCAAGTATGCAAACACCAACTCGTTTATCCATCAAACATTTGATTTCTTTGCAATTATAATTTATGGTGGCTCTTTTTGGACTGGTTTTGAGTGTGTTTTTCTCCCTTGTTCTCTTATTCTGTTGAAGAATCTCCGAAATAAATCTTGATGGCATTCATTTGTTCACTTTCCATATTTTTCATTGCAATATTATCAGTCCAACTTATTGTGAAAGAACCCAGTTGAGTTTATGTGGTAAAATGATCAGGGTTCGAGTTATCTCGATGATATTTTATTTTTTCAAAATTATAGTTTGACAAGAGATATTCTGGTTGAATAATCAAGTTTTCTCAGCTATTTGTTGACTGAATATCAGTAAATTAAGTAAATTTTGTAGGCTCACGGTATGTTTTCCTGAAGTATAAAACCCATAAAACACAAGACTTTACTAGTCAATATTATGTTAAAATGCCTTACATGCTTGATTTTGAGTTTTCTTAACTCTGGTTTCGAAGCTACATGCAATCATTTTTGTCAAGACAAAGGTTGGTTTTGAAAACTCGACCTATTAGTCACATGTGAAAGCCTTTCTAATGAAGTTTTGGATGTATGGTTGATTTTGAGTTATGGAGTTGGGATTTTTCGACTTTGAATTCAAAGTCGTTGATGTTCATAATGGTATTGTTTTGTGCCAAGTCTAGGGTCGGATTTGAAAACCTGATTTAAGTTTTACTATGAATATGCTCTTGCCAGAGTTTTGAACCCACGATGATATGATACATTCCTTTGCTAGTCTCAAAGGCATGTATTATAGATTATGGTTTTGACTTCTGTATGATGGGTTTGCAATCTGTGTTCATATTAAGAGTTATGCTATTGATTATAATGATGGGTTTGAAGGTGTTGGTGCCCTCATTGATCCAGGCAGAAATCGGTGGCCACCCACTTATTCCACTGGCTCAAAACAAGGGTTTCCACCTTGGCTGTTTTTCTACAACTTTTTAGGTCCTAAACTTCCAGGGCTGTTTTGAGGCCCTAAACAACATTTTTTGGGCCCACCACAGTCACACTATAGGCTTTAGCCAAAGTGTAACGATAAAATATGTATTCCTTATATAGACCTTTCAAACGAGCTAGCGTGCATCCCAAACATAGATCACATGCAAAAGTTACGCCCTTGGGAAGTCAACACACCAATTACCCCCATCGGGGCCCACAAACCTTTTGGATTTTCATCTTTCGGGGTTAGGGTTTTGGATTTTCTTTATGTTAAAAATGCCTCTAGAGACTCATTGTAAACATCATCATCTTCTTGCAAATGAGTGCAACCATCACATCTCTTCTCATAGATAAGATGCCACCATTTTAGCGAGTCATTCACTCTATAATTTTACAGTTTCTGTACAGTCTCTCATTAATAAAAAATGTGCATTACTGTATCTCTGTGTTTATTGCAATATCTATGCATATTTCATTGTTATATCTTTGTATTCATTTCATTCTCAAAATAATCTGAATCAGTGGTATCAAAGAAGGCTACTCCTTTTTCATTTCTTAGTGCATGTCCCCGATGAGGTCAGGGTATAGAGAGTTGGGTCTAGAGCTAGTTTCTCTAGAGGAAAAATGCTCTTTCCAACCCAAGAAACCTCCCATGGAGGAAGAGAAGAGGAGCGAGGGAGAAAAATATCCCATCAAGCTGTTGCTCATAGAATCCCTCACACAACATAGGAATGAGATGTTGGATAATGTTTCCAAATCCTTCAATGATTGCTGACAATAACAGACAAGTCTTCGTTAAGGAGTCTCTTTGGAGACGCTAATCCATTCAAGGTAAAAGTTAATTTTGATATTCCTGTATTTGAAGGTCAGATCGATGTGGATGCTTTGGAAAAATGGTTAAATTTTCTCGAAGGTTATTTCTCTGTTCACAATTTTTCTAACAGAGAAAAGATCACCTTTGCACTTCTTAAGGCTCTCCCCCATGTAAAACATTGGTGGGAAACTTACTGGGAACAAAATTTCACAGAGGAGTCTGGAATATTTGGGGTCAAGCCCACTTGGGATTTTTTATGGATGTAGTCAAGGAACAATATTACCCTGTGGGAAAATATGATGACTAGTACATGAGGTGGACCACACTGCATCAAAAGTGGGATCAAACAGTGTCAGAGTTCACAAATACTTTCCATAACTTACACACCACGTTGGGTATCAAATACTCTAAGAGACATATGGTTCTGAAATACCATGGGGCTCTACACAGGTACATCTAAACCGAAATGGATTTTCTGGACATCTCAACACTAGGAGCCATTTATTGATATGATGTCAAAATCAAGTAGACATTTAAACAAAAGAACAAGCGAGAACTTGGGTCTACAAATCCGCAACAACCAAAGTATGGTAAAGGCATCCTTAACTCACAAAATATCCAACCTCAACACAACCAGTCCAAGCCAAAAGAAAAGAAGAGAAACGAGAATACGAAGAAGGACACTGGGAAGTGGTACGAGTTCCACAAAATCCCTTGGCACAACACCGATGGATGTTGATCAAAACAATGATTCATAGCTGAGATCAAAGAAACAAAACCGAGCTCCGAATCAGACTCCAATTGAGAAAACAATAAAATGAGACATATAATTGATGTAGAACCCACTGCTACTATCACGATTGCAACAATCCAAGTAGAATAACCAGAGGATCTTGAGGAGGGGTAGTGCCTTTTCCATTCACAAATGCGGGTGAAGGGGACCTCGCTGCATTTTATTGTTGATAGTAGAAGCCTAAAGAACCTCATCTCATCAGAGGTTGTCAAACAATTGGACTTGCCGACAACACCACACTTGCAACCATACAACATCAGATGGTTTTTCTAGGTATGAGATCTTCGTGTTAGCCAACAGTTCCACCTATCGTACGACATCAAGCCCTTCAAGGATGAGGTGATGTGTGTTGTTTCCCCACTGGAAGTATGTGATGTTTTGTTATGCAATCCATATATGTGGAGGTGTCATGTTTTTTATGAGTCTCAAACTTGTAGCACCATTGTTACTCTGGGGGGTCATTCCTACATAATACCAGAGGTAGTTACGACTACTGTCTCGATAAAACAGTGCGGGGAAGTCATCTCTCATACCACAAATTTTATCCTCTTCACAATCTGGTAAAAAGATAAGGACATTGAAAACATTGCATCCTCAACCCAAGAACCTTCTATCCAACATAAGCAGATAAAAAATATTGTAGAAGAGCACCAAGATATTCCTACTGCCCCTACAAAGGTGCCTCCACACTGCCTAGTCAAACCAAGTTATGATAAATCCCTTCATGTTCTTCATGCCACATATTCATCGACAAAGTCCTACTAAACTCAGGTAGATCATGCAACTATATTGGTTAAATAAATCCAACCCGTCCAAGAATAGGTTCATACCAATCTTCAACCAGCTAAGTAGGATAACTTGTTCAACAAGGCAAGCAACTCACCAAGGTTAAGATTCAACAAAATATTCCCTGGGGACTTGATGCAATGGAGACCATTGCTTCCTAAGGGGGGAGGATTGATCCAAGTGGAAATCGGTGGCCACCCACCTATTCCATTGGCTCAAAACAAGGGTTTCCACCTTGACATTTTTTCTACATCTTTTCGGGTCCTAAACTTACGAGGTCATTTTGAGGCCCTAAACAACATTTTTTGGGCCCGCCATAGACACACTGTAGGCATTAGCTAGAGTTTGATGAAAAAATGTATATTCCTAGGATAGACCTTTCAAACGAGCTAACAAAGATCATATGTAAAATTTAATCCCTTGGGAAGTTGACGTACCAAGTACCCCCATGGGGGCACACAAACCTTTTGGCGTTTCATCTTCTAGGGTTAGGGTTTTGGATTTTCTTTATGTTAAAAATTCCTCTAGAGCCTCATTGTAAACATCATCATATTCTTGCAAATGAGCATAGCCATCACATCTCTTCTAAGAGATAAGATGCCACCATTCTAGCGAGTCATTCACTCTGTAATTTTACAGTTTCTGTATAGTCTCTCATTAAGAGAAATTGTGGATTATTGTATCTCTGTATTTATTGCAATATCTCTCTATATTTCATTGTTATATCTCTGTCTTCATCTAAATCTGAAAATAATCTAGATCACTCATACATGGTTTTAGATTCAAAGAAACTCTCTTTTGATTTTGATACTATACAAAGATTGGTTATATGATGACACATAAGACTTGAACTATAAGTTCCGTTTTAGAAAAAAATTGCGTATATTTTTATTGATCAACACCTTTTTAGAAGAGTTGAGTAAGGCTTGATGCATAGTCTTGATTTCAACAATATTAATGCAGAGATGTTTTTGGAAAT
>SNQJ01S0121371.1:0-27045 GCA_010110895.2 Picea sitchensis | reverse complement strand
TGATCCTCATAGCGTTAATTGCTTGGGATATGCCGGTAGGTGTGACCTTCCCTAAGATTGAGTTGTTCAAACCCTTAGCTGCGAATTTCACCATGCTCTGGTACTCGAGCGACATGGCTAAGAAATGGAATTCCAACGCAGTGTTCCAGACCTACTACCTATAGTTGAAAAGGGATATTGAGTCTTTCCCTCATATGATTTCAAACACCTTGCACAAGTTCAGACCATTTGTAAAGTTCCGCGCAAATAGGCATTTTATTTATATCACTACACGCGCATACAAAAGTAAAGAAGATATCTAGTATTATTATAATCTCACATAGGAGGACATGGAAGAAATCAACAAGGAATGGTCTGTAGAGTTCCTTATACCAGTCGACTAGGCATAACTCTCTGACCCCGACCTCATCGGAAGTCCTGTGGTTACTCGTGAAGAGTATGATGCACCCAACAGTAGCAGAAGGAAGAAGATTGAAGAGGTATAGGAGCTGGACAGTGCATCCAAAGAGACTTCTTTAGATTCACCTGGAGGGGGAGGTGACGATGAAGTAGACAAAGAAGAGAACAATGGGAAAGAAGACAAGCAAAAACAAGTCAAAGTCACACCGCCTAGGGATCCCCTTGATGAAGCTAAGACCTCCGAGAAAATAAATGTTTCCCCTATGAAACCTACATTGTGGAAAAATTCAAAAGCCAATAAACCACATATGCAGATTGTACTCATGATGGATGACATAGATTTCATCATCGTCGCTATCTCAGATACCTCCGAAGATATTTTACAGCGCAATGAAGCCAAGTAATAAACCATGTATGATAGGATCGAAGTAGAGTTGAAAGGGATACAACAAGCCCTCTACTCTAGATGCACAGTGTCTACTGCGCCCCCATCATCAAAAGGAACAGAGTTGGGAGATGAACCTGCCCAGCTATGTGGAATAGATGATGTGACTGAAGCTTGCCTTCATCATATTTAGGAAGAAAAAGAGCATGCCATGGAATCCTTGAAGAAAGAACAATAGGAATCCATAGAACAATGTCGGGTTGTGCAGAAGGAAAAAAATGACATCCAAGCCAAGCTTGTAGAGGATAGAGCGCACATCCAGAAGGAGAAGGAAGAACTTCTCACAAAGCAGATCAGAATTAAAGAAGCAGTCAATAGATCACTTCATTTTTTGACGGGCTTAGAACAGATGGAATAAGATCCAGTAGACAATCAAGTGGCGAAGATTTTTGAAGCCATTCAACAAATCCAATAGAGAGTAGCCGAACTTGAGTTACAAGCCATGCCAATAACTTTGCAGGAAGTTCGAGACCAGAGAGAAGAAACTACCTGAAGCACAATCCAAAGAATCAAGGCATTGGCCTTGGAATGTAAACAAATCAGTAGTGGAAGTGTAGAGACTTACGAGCATCTTGCAAAGGAACCTGAACTAAGGACACTGAAGTCACATCTCTAGGAGGCAAAGAAACAAGCAACAATAGTGCAAGCACAATTGAAGCCTCTATCAGTGGTCAAGAGGATGAAAAGGTCCCAGGAATAATGCATGGTTTAGCAACAGGTCCATGCCATACAAAGAAAGGTTATGGAAGTGACTCAATGACTCTAGCCAGTGGAGGATGCAACTTGCATACTTTTTGAGGAAAATGAAGGACGAGGTGCAGAAATAGAATAAGTGATGACCACAGTAGAGCAGCACCTGGAAGGACCTGTGACGGAGAAGAATATTTATAGGTTTACCGAGCAGGAGGCTCTAGCGAAGAAACAGGTCGAGGTAGCTTGATCCAAGCTTGAGGCATTTGATATAGAGTTACCCAGATTAGAGTGACTCGGGATGAGTCACAGGTGAGTGTTGGGGGCATGTTGTCCCTTGACCAAGTTTTGGAGAACCTTGGTCACTTTTGACAATTTTTGGGACTTTGATAGGCTGGTCGAAGGTTGAGCGCAAGGCGAAGTGGAGATTGTGGGATCTCAGCCCCCTTTTATGGAATTTTTGGGTTTAGGGTTTATGTAACAGGTATGGGATGTTGGCCCATGGGTTTACCCATTTTTAGGCCCATTTTGTAATGTATAAATAGATATCTAGGTGATGTAATAAGGGTGTGTGTGTGTGTGTGTGTGTGTGTGTGTGTGTGTGTGTGTGTGTGCGCTAAAGAGACACATGTGATGTTGTTCTAAGTGCAAGTGATGTTATTATTTGGATCTATGTGATCAAGCTAGCTTTGTGCATACTGTATGTTGAGAACTTGCAAGGCTGAGTGCAAGTAATTGTAAGAACAATTTAATGCTTGAACTTAGCTCGGGGAGGGAGGATATGGTGAGGTGTGCGCAAATCTCCTGTACTATGTGGAGTTATTTTGTAGATTTGTGCAGGTAAGGAGATTGACATAAGATAATAAAGAAGAAGAAGAGTTGGTGGACTTAGCCCCACACTGGGGTGAACCATTATCATGTGTTGTGATTGCTTTGTGCTTATGATTCTTTTATGATTGTTGTTATTTATGCTTAGTGTTGTGATCTTTTTGTTAGATGTATATGATACAGTGGCTTAGCACTTAGTAATGTGAATAAATTTCAGATCTGATCTATTTCTATATGCTAAGTTCTTGGGTGTGTTAGATCTAGTTGAATACAACCCAGTATTACATTGTTAGATCTAGTTGAATACTACGTTGAATACTATGTTGTGATGTCACTATGCAGTATCTTAGTTCAAGTATGGAAACCATGGGTCTCAGTGGACATGTGGCGCTAGCTGAAAAGTATGAATACTTGACACTCCAGAAAAATGGTTCATAAGGGAACGAAAGGAATAATTTTCAAAAGTTTCATAATGCCGAGGTGACAAGACGTAATGACATCACCAAAGGTGACATGGAAGTGTTTAGATATTAACAGTTCAGGGTGTTGGGGGTGTGCGGGTGTTAAATCCTCTGAAGTATCGAAGCTTCGAAGCTCCAAAATCCTGGAGCTCAGATGCCTGAAGTTCCACAGTGGGTGTCAGTCGTTGGATGTTGGGTAGTTGTGGACTGTTGATCCACCCTACTTCACGAGTTCGTCAATATGGAACTACGAGAGAGTTTTTGTGATGTTCTTTGAAAACTTTCAAAGTCGAAGGCCCGAAGTCCCGAATAAGATCCTTTGACCTAGCGCTTGTCCACAACCTGTGGTCACATGGGTTGGGGACTAAGAGAAAAGGGCTAGTGCTAAAAAATTATTGTAGAACAAAGAAGAGCTTAGAAAGAAAATATATGTGGGGATTCTTGATTGCTCGAGAACCACATAATGAAATATGAAAGTTTCCTTGAATCAGATTGGTTTATGAATACTGTGGAATTTGTTAAGGACTGATAGCCTGAAAATTTTTGGTTGACTGCACATTGTGTTTGTAGAGTTAATGATTGTCAAAAGTGAACCAAATTTCCACTTAGTGTAGAGAAATGGAGGAGGCACAAAATACTTCCAGTTTAGAGAATAAATCTAGAGGAATGGATGTCCATTTGGGAGTTGAAGGATCAAACTCTAATGGGCATGGATAAGAGATATATAAGAGGGAAACATGATGAAGATCATTGAAATATTGAAGAAATATGTCCAGGCTCACCGAGCAGATAATAGAAATCTCATGAAATCCATGGAACAATAGGGAGAATTCAACATAAAGTTGATACAGAGCCTGGAAAGGATAGAAAACGAATTGGATAACTAGACTGGCTCTAGTAAATCAAGAAGTCACGGGTCTCCTAATGAAAAGAGGAAATCAAGGATTGGTGGAAGACACCATCATCACTCTCAAGGGCACTCAAAGAGGAGGGAACATAGTAGTTCAAGCCCATCTCCTACCAGAAAACATAAGATATTTGGAGTGGATGAAATGAAGGGTGAAATGAGCAAGATTAAACCTCCTACATTTGATGGAGAGCACAATAAGGAGGAATATGCCGAGACATGGCTGCTTGGCATGAGGAAATATTTCCAACTACACAATTATTCCTCTCATGTAGAAGGAAGAATTAAAATGTATAAACTGAAAGGAAAGGCATCCATGTGGTGGGATCAACTTGTGCAGGTGCAACACATTAAAGAGAAAAATGTTACTTGGAAGGAATTCAAGAAGAATTTTGAAAAAAAATACTTGAGTAAGAGATACTATGAAATAAAGATGAAAGAGTTCCTTGAACTCAAGCTGGGTAGAATGACCATTGATGAATATGAACAGAGGTTTTTGAATTGCTGAAGTATGTCCCTTTCATCAAATATGAGACTGTTAAAACTCAAAGGTATCTAAGTGGAATTCCACCTTCCATCAATGACACGATCCAGTATGATCCTAAAAATATGGAAGAAACTATAAGGAGAGAAAAATGATTATATGAGCAACAAAGAGAAAATCCCACTCTCCGGAAGGCTTGGGAAGACAAGAAAAAATTCAAGATGGATCAGAGGAAGAAGTGAACTAAGCCATCCTTTTTCAGAAATATCCCACAATGTTCAACAGGAAGAAACAATGGAGGACATGGGCATAAGTGTACCAAGGATCTACACATCCCTGGACAACAAACACACAGAATATCAGTCACATATGATTGAAGTGGAAGTTATGATCAACAACCAAACCATTACTATTTTAATTGATTCAGGATCTAGTCATAGTTATTTAGATCCTAGAATGGTGGAAAGTTTGAATTTTCCAAGAAGAAAGCATGGAAAATATTGGTTAGTGCAGCTAGCTACAGGAGCCAAGAGAAATGTTGTTGAGTTGGTTAAGTCCTATCCAATGGACATGAATGGATTGAGCACAAGGGTCGAATTGAACATCTTGCCTTTAGGTTCCTATGGTTGTCTAATTAGGATGGATTGGTTGGACAAACACCATGCCATATTAGACCGTCGTAAAAAGGAATTGATTTGCTTGGATGAGGAAGGAAACCCAAGGAAAGTGCAGTGAATCTCAAGGGTATTTATTGTCAGATAAATCTTAGCAATGCAACTGAAGAAGTGTTATAGGAAGGGTTGCCAAATATTTGCAGCTCATATGGAAGAAGCACCTAAGGATAAGGTGTCAAATATTGAATACCATGCAATATTAAAATATTTGAAGATGTATTCCAAGAGGTACCCGGACTACCCCCAAAGAGAGATATTGATTTCTCTATAAACCTGAGCCTGGAGCAGCTCTAGTGTCAACAAATCCTTACAGAATGAGTGCACCAGAGCTGAAAGAACTACAATTGCAGCTTGAATAACTTCTGAAGAAGAGGTATATATTCCCAAGTGTCTCACCTTAGGGTTCCCCGTTCGTGTTTGTGAAGAAGAAAGATGGGACATTGAGATCGTGCATCGATTTCAGACAGTTGAACAAAGTGACTATTAAGAACAAGTATCCTTTGCCAAAGATCGATGATCTCTTTGATCAATTAAATGAAGCCAAGATATTTTCAAAAATAGATCTCAGGTAAGGGTACCACCAGGTAAGGATAAAGGATGAAGACATCAGTAAGACCTCCTTTAGAAAAGGGTATGGTCATTATGAATTCACAGTGGTTCAATTTGGGTTATCAAATGCACCCATTGTTTTCATGTGCCTAATGAATGGTGTATTAAGAGAATACCTAGACAAGTTTTTTATAGTATTTTTGGATGAAATACTGGTGTATTCCAAGTCAGAGGAAGAGCATGAAAATATTTTGAGGATGGTGTTGCAAGTGCTAAGAGAGCACAAAATGTATGCCAAATTGAGCAAGTGCTCATTCTATCAAAAGAAGATCCATTATTTGGGACATATCATTTAAAAAGATGGGATAGTCATCGATCCTGAGAATATAGAAGCCATTAGAGAATGGTCAGCGCCAAAGAATGTGATATAAGTCATATCCTTTATGGGTCTATATGGATATTACAAAAGGTTCATTGTAGGGTTCTCAAGGATAGCTCACCCCATAACATCCTTGCAAAGGAAGGAGAAGAAATTTCAATGGACAGAAGAATGTGAGAGAAGCTTCCATCATTTGAAGTAGTTGTTAACTAATGCTCCAATCATGAGGATTGTATATCCAAATGAAGATTTTGTAGTGTGTACAAATGCATGCAAAGAGGGACTAATGGAGTCCTCAGTCATAATGGATTTGTGGTATGTTATGAATCCAGAAAGTTGAAGGAACATGAAAATAACTATGCAACTCATGATTTGGATTTGGCAGCCATAGTGCACACCCTGAAGAAATGGAGGCACTACCTTAGCGGAAGGAGGTTTGAATTGAGGACAGACCATAACAGTCTGAAGTATTTGTTTGATCAACCAGAATTGAATTATAGGCATAGTAGATGGTTGGAATTCCTTTGTGAGTATGACTTTGATATCAAGCATATCAAAGGAAAGGAGAAAAAAGTGGTTGTTGCACTCAGTAGAAGAGTGGAGGAACTACATTCTATGACCATTATCATGTATAAAACTGATATTGAAGGCATAATTTTGAAAGCTACAAAAGCAGATTTGTAGTACATGGAATTGATGGAAAAACTACAACAAGGTAGGATGCTATAGAAAGTAGAAGATTATAAATTGAAAGCTGATGGAACACTCTTGTACATAAATAGAATTTATGTACCTAATTTCCTAGAATTGAGAATTATGATATTGAAATAAATGCATAATGTGCCTTATGTTAGGCACCCTAGATATCAGAAAACAATGGCAACAGTCAAGAGCCATTAATTTTGGCCAGGTATGAAGAAGGAAATTGCAAAATACATCACTAGATGTATGGAGTGTCAGAAGGTCAAAGATGAACATAGGAACCCAGCAGGGTTGTTGTAACCATTACCCATTCCTGAGTGGAAGTGGGAAGTGGTGACAATGGATTTCATCACAGGATTACCCAAAACAAATAATAAACATGATTCCATCATGGTGGTGGTGGATAAGCTTACGAAATCTTCCCATTTTATTCCATTGAATACTACTCACAAGGAAGCTAATGTTGTCGATATCTATATGAGGGATGTAGCACGATTGCACGGTATTCCCAAGCCAATTGTGTCTGAAAGAGACCTGAAATTTACCTCAAAGTTATGGAAGGGTTTATTCAAAGGGTTTAGAATGAATTTGAACTTCAACATAGCCTATCATCCCGAGTCTGATGGGAAAACAGAAAGGGTAAACCAAGTGATAGAGGACATTCTAAGGATGTATGTGATGGACACACCATCTAAATGGGAAGACTACCTACACTTGGTATAATTTGCCTACAACAATGGGTATCAAGTATCACTGAAGATGAGCCTGTTTGAAGCACTTTATAGTATAAAGTGCAACACACCAATAAGATGGGACAACCTAATTGATAGGGTAGTGGTTGGTCCAAAGTTGCTCAAGGAAATGGAGGGGAAAATGTTGAAGATTAAGAAGAATTTGAAGGTTGTCAAAGATAGGCAGAAAATTTATGCTGATAAGAATAGGACCCATAGGGAGTTTAAAGTGGGTGATCATGTTTTCTTAAAATTGAAAGCCAACAGAAGTTCCCTGAAGCTCAGAAACTATTCCAAGTTGGCAGCATATTGTGGGCCATTTGAAATTGTAGAAATGATTGGACCAGTTGCATATATGCTTGCATTTCCTTCATCCATGATTGTACATAATTTGTTTCATGTTTCACTGCTTAAGAAATATATACCTGATGTTAATCATGTTATTGATTGGAATGTGATTCAGGTGGAGAAAGAAGGCGTCTTGCAAGTGCATTCAGTGCACATATTGGACCGGAAGAGAAAACAACTCTTGAATCAAGCCATAGGGCTTGTAAAGGTCCATTGGACCTGGTACGGTCCTAAGGATGCGACATGGGAGCATGAGGATGTTATGTGGGCCGAATACCCACATATTTTTGAATATTTTGAAAATCTCGTTGATGCTGTGTAAATAAGTTGCACTGAGGACAGTGCAAAAATAAGGGGAGGTGATTGGAATATCCCTAGGACAAGCCCCATTTGTATTATGAATTGTAAACATTTTTGTAGGCTGGTGAGCCAAGAAATTATACGCTGGTAGGATTATGTGTTAGTAGGCCAGAGAGCCTAGGTGTTAAAGGCCCAAAGTCTGTTTTGTACATGTAAACATTCGTATTATTAATATAAAAACATCATTGGATGTAGACCCACCATGATAAAAGAGAATGGGGGACTAAGCTCCACTAGGTTGGTTAAGGGAGAGGGTGTTGAGAGGTTGGAAAGAGGGGATAATACTAAGGGATTAAATCCAAGAGAATAATAAATTTTTATTATTCCAAAAGCTATTTAAAATGATATGTTTTTATCCTAAATTCCTTGGGGAGGATGGGTGACCTCCAAAGGGAAAGGAATGTGCATCACGAGAAACAGGTGTCATCTCAGGCACATGCATACTTAATGGATAAAAAAAAATTGTTGGGCATAGACAGACTCACTCACTCACTCACACAGGGAGGTTCATGCACATATAGTTTTGGGGGATCTCACACTCTCACCACCTAGGCTATGCTAGATGATTTTTCCCCATCTCTCCTCACGAGTTCAGTCACGCACTGAGAAAGAATACAACCAACCATTTATGCCAATGTTGAACCCATGGACATTGTTCACCTCTGTAATTTACTGAGTCATCCCTTGCCTTACCTGACTTAGCTATTGTGGTTTGAAGAGGCAGGTTTTCAAGCCTGCGGTTGAAGAGGTAGGTTGTTAGGCCTGTGAGAAAATCTCTCTCCATATGAGAGAGGTTGTTGTGGATTGAAGAAGCAAGTTGTCAGGCCTGTGAGACACTCTCTCTAGGTGAGAGAGTGTGTTGAGGAAGTGAGTTCTTTTGGAGGGAGTCTTGTAGTTACTACAGAGCTCTTAGAATTCTGGTTCGGCCTATTGTTGAAGCCCAAGGTAAGGGAGGTGGAGAAACCAATGGACTGTGTGACAATGAAGGTGTATACTCTTGGGGTGGGACAGGCATGTGGGGAATGAGATTTTGTGAGCATTCAACGTAAGTTTCTCCTGGGAGAGAATCCTTCTACTTAAGCTGTGTTACTTTCCTATTGACCTTGCCTATCCTAGGAATCTCTTTCCTAGTGCAGTTTAGTCCTAGATCTGGGTTGAACCACTGCTAAGAGCGATGAGCAGTGTGGTCTAAGGCTGGGAGGTTCATGGAAGGTCTACACGCATTCGGTGTTTTTTTCTCCGGTTAAAATATAAGTATCATTTACGTACTTAATTATGTATGTTATGGATGTCTGTGATTCTTGAAATGTCATCATGTGTTCCGTTGCATGTAGGAATTACTGTCAATTCCATTTGAGTCTGTATGGTAGCCGTAATTCTGTGTTATTTGTTTTAAATTCATTAGAAGTGCATGTTATATATATGTATGTTCCTTTCTGATGTTTCCCGACTTGTTTGTGGCTGGGAACATTAAAAATTGGTATCAGAGCTAAGTGAAGTGTATGAGTAGTGGTGTTTCCCAACCTGTTGGTGGTTGGGGATGTTACAAATGGGACCTCCTCAAAATCTGATGGGACCCTCACCAGGACCCATGGGATGAGTTGCACAAGTGTCTTTGAACTCACCATTCCATAACCTCACCCCATATCATGCTTTTCTGGGGAGCCAAGAAACACCAACACTTGAGTATTGTGAGATTTTACGAATCCATGGGCATGGGCCGAGACAATGCCCCATTATGCAAAAACATTTGAAAGCACCAAATACAGTACACTGTGAGTTATGCGCATCTACCATGCATACTACCAATCAATGTAGAGTGTTGGATTCACTTGCAGACAGGTTGAACCGAACAACATTCATGGTGAATGAAAACCCTCAGGGATCAGAAAGAGGTCGAGGAGGTGGAGCCGGAGGAGACTTCAGAGGAGGAAGAACTAGGGGAAGAGGGCCAAGTATATGTTATAACTATGATGAGGAAGGCCATATGGATAGATAATGTCCTCGTATGAGGTGGCCATGGTGCTCTCACTGCAGAAACAATGGGCATGCAACTGAAGACTACCTATAACTAATTAAAAAATGGGAAGATCGGCTACGTCAACGAGGAAATAACCTCATCAGTTCAGGAATCAAGAGATTTAGTAAAGGAAAATTACCCAACCTCAATATCGTTATGCGAGGAGGATCAAAGACAGGAGTTGATGTTGATAATCTACCTCAGATCCAAAAAGAAACACCTAAAGAATATATGTATGAACCTCTAAAACAAAAGATGTTCTTTGAAAATTCCATAGAAGTATTTTAGAATATCCCTAGCCCTGAGATGCAAGAGAAACCCCCACAAACTATTGTTTACCCTAAGATTGTGCAAGTCCCTTCTTCACCCCCTTCACCCAAAAACCCTGTAGTCACACCAAGAGAACCCGAAAAACCTCAAAATGTAGTCGACCTTTGGTTTCAATTATTCTCTGATATTCTCGGGAATGACAAATTAACAGAGAAGATGCGCAATGTGCTATACCTATTTTTAGGGAATGAAGAACCCACAAAATCAAGAATAAGTACTAACCTTCCTTAGAAGAGTACTCAGAGGGTGAAAAGAAGGAAAGTACGAAATGGAAAATAATTTAGACTAATAGCCCAGTTAAACGAATTTGAGATTAAGGATGTCATGTTGGATCTAGGATCTGATGTGAACATTCTTCCTAAAAAGACTTTGGAATCTCTAGGAAAACTCCAGTTGACATATTGCCCAATGCAGTTAAGGGTGGCCAACCAATATTATATTTTCCCCATAGGAAGACTGAAGAATGTGGAAATAGATGTTGCGGGAGTGAAGAAAACAACTAACTTTGATGTGATTGAGATCATGGGGGATAAGGAACCTTACCCTGCACTTCTTTGGATTGTTTGGGCCTATGAAAAATATGTAGTGATTGACCTAAAAAAAGACACCATGAAATTTGAGGTAGATGTAATCAAGGTAGTTCAACCCTTGGATCCATATGTAGGGTCCAGATATACAGAACCAATAGACAATAATATGGAGGGAGAATACTTGGATTAGTTTTACACTGTAACAACTGGAACAAGAGATGATTATATAAATCCTATTGTTGATGGATCAGTAAGTTCGAGGAATATACAGTCAGTGGACAAAGATTCATAAATGACATTTGACAGTTGGAAACAAGGGTCATATGAAATATTCTCAAGGAGATGCGCAACTATGAGAGAAACTAGATTGGTTGGGACTGAGGTCAGAGAACACCCTGTATATGATGGTACCTTGGTACTTGATAGTTTTATGCTCAAAATGGAATAAAAGTTTGTATAGGATCAAAGGATCTCAGTACTAGATTTAGCCCTCCAGGACACCCCTGTCAAATGGTGGGCCAATCAAAAAAACTTATTTAGAAATTGGGATGATGTGAAGAAATCTATCAAGTATAGGTTTCAGAATAAGGAGTAGCTGGAATCAAAGGTGCATATGGATTTCCAAGTTACGAAACTATTCAAAGAAGAATATGATCCTAGAGCACATATTTAATAGTGCATGACATCGTGACAAGTTGTAGAAATACCACCTTGCTTCTGGGTCTGGGTATTTCCCCACTCACTAGGTCCAATCCCAAAAGGTTGGTTCATACATGAAGAAACTAGAAGACTGACCAGTGACTGGAAAATGTTGGCAGGTAACTTTTGCAAGGACTTATCATTTACTAGTAAGTTCCCTGAGCTTGAAGTATCCTACAAAAGATTAAAGAATTTATTTTTACAAACAACAATAATTAGAAATCAAACCTAGTGGTATGTGAAAGACATAGTTGAGAACTTGAGACTAATATTCACCTAAATTTAGACAAGAAGACTATAGAATTCTATAAGATTAGCAGGGATTCAAAAAGCCCAAATGATTTAGAGCAATTGATAAACCTAGCCATTAAAGAGACAGAAGGGAACAGATAAATCTAGAACACCATACCCAGTCAGACTGATAGTTCTTATAATCACCCAGTAAAGTTGCGCAAATTAAATATAGGGACCATAGAGAAACATAAGATAGATATGGTGGTATATTAATGGGCTGAGAAACCTATTCATGAAATACAGAGTTTGTTGCAGGGATATGAGGATTTGTTCCCAAAGACCTTTTCAGAGTTAAAGGGGATCAAAGGAGTTATGGGAGAAATGAAAATAGAATTAAAATTGGGATCAAATTATGTGAGGCATAGACCATACCACCTTAACCCTAGAGTAAACAAGAAGGTTAAGAAAGAGATAGACAAGATGTTGGAAGTTGGATTTATTTTTATAGTGGAAGAAGAAGAATGGATCAGCCCAATAGTCATCCAAAGAAAGAAAGGCACAAAAGATATCAGTGTATGTGTAGACTATAGAAGCCTTAAATCTACCTATGTGCATGACCCTTTTCCAACACCTTTTACTGATGAGGTGCTAGAATAGGTTGCGGGGAAAGAAGTGTACTCATTCATAGATGGATTTTCAGGCTACCACCAAGTGAGGATTGCCTAAGAGGACAAAAATAATACCACATTCATAATAGAATGGGGTTCTTTTGCATACAATGTGATTCCATTTGGATAAAATAATGGCCCTGCAGTTTTCTTCAGGATTGTAATAACATCTTTTAGAGAGTTCATTCACAAGTTTATATAAGTCTATATGGGTGATTGGACAATATACAGTCTTCTCAAGGAACATGTAGCACTATTACGTCTGATGTTTGACAGATGCAGAGAATTGCAGATATCATTGAATCTCATAAAGTGTATCTTTTGCATACCACATGGAAATTTGTTGGGCCACATACTATGCTGAGAGGGAGTACTGGTAGACCCAACCAAATTTGCAGTTATTGTGAATATGTTTCCACCTACGAGTTCTAAGAAGTTTCTCTCCATGCTAGGACACATAGGGTACTATAGCAGGTTCATCAGAAGATATGAAAACATTATTGAACCTCTGGAAAATCTATTGAAAAAGGATGAAATGTTCCAATGGATCCCATATTGTGATAAAGCGTTCGAGACCTGAAAGGAGAAGTTCATCACAACACTGATTCTGATATTCCCAAACTGGGAAAATGAATTTCACATCCACGTAGATGCTTCAGGTATTTCCTTAGGAGCTATATTAGCGCACCCTGGAGATGGGGTCATGGATCATCCTATCTATTTTGAAAGAAAGAATTTGTCACAAGCTGAGTGCAACTACACAATGACATAAAGGGAGGGTTTAGCCATGATTTATGCTTTGCAGAAATTTACACATTATTTGTTAGTTTCTCATTTTAAGTTCTTTACTGATCATTCTGCATTGAAATATCTAGTTAAAAAACCTGTGTTGGAAGGGAGAATTTGTAGATGGTTGCTACTATTTCAGAAGTTCTCTTTTGAAGTAATTATTAATCCTAGAAGATGCAACATAGGACCTAATCACTTGTCTATATTAGAGTCAGTGGAAAGTGGCAGAGAAATTGATGATCAACTCCTAGATTCAGATTTGTTTCGGGTTGAGGCCATACCAGAGTACTTGGAGGACATATCACTCTTCTTAAGTACAAGAGCCTGCCCAGAAACCTATTATGCAACCCAGAAATTCCATATGGTTGTTAGAGTAGCAGACTATCAGTTTATTATTGGGCAACTGTATAAAATGGGACTAGATAGTATCCTCAGAAGATGTGTCTTGGATCATGAAAGGTAGGATATATTGTGTGAGTGTGACAACGGAGTTGCGGGAGGACATGTAGGAGGAAAGGCTACTGCGTAGAAAGTCCTCCAAGATATACTATGGCGGTAAAATCTCTTCAAGGATGCAAAGGTATATGCTAGATCATGCGATGTTTGTCAAAGAGTGGTAAGTTTTCACGATGAGGTGAATTACCACTTCAACCAGTTCGATCTCTACAAGAATTTGAGAAGTGGGAGGTTGACCTCATTAGACTGATCAACCCCATAACAAAGCATTCAAAGGATAGGTACATCATTACTACAACTGACTACCTTACACGTTGGGTTGAGGCAACAATTGTTCAGGATTATTCTACCTATACTAATTCTAGGTTCATTTTTTATAATATTATCACTCGATTTGGATTTCCTAGGAGCCTAACTAGTGATCAGGGAGCTCATTTTATTAGTAGCACTATAGAAAATCTTACAACAAAGTTCTTGATCCAACATCACAAAAGAAACCCCTACCACCTGCAAGCCAATGGAACAGTAGAAGCAATCAACAAGATTCTGGAGAGAGGGTTAAAAAAGGTATGTTGCACAAACCAGGAAGATTGGGATGAAAGATTTCCAGCAGTACTATGGTCTTACATGATAACCACAAAGAAACTTCACATGTATATGCCATTTCAACTAGTTTATGGGAAAGAGGTTGTGGTGCCTGCAAAATTCATTACTCTAAGTTTGTAGATTGCACATATCACCCATATGTCAGAGGAAGAATCAATTGCGCATAAACTTATGGAGTTTCAAGAACTCAAAGAGACCAGGTATTAGAAGACTTCCATCAATTAGTTGAGAAAGCAAGGAGAAACTATTGGCACGACAGACACATTAAGACTAAAGTATTTGTGCAAGGAAACAAGGTCATACTCTATGATAGTCGATACCAGAAGCATCCTAGCAAGTTGTGCATGCATTGCTTGGTACCATTTATAGTTGCGGATATCCGACCCTCAGGAGCAGTCAAAATTGCGCAACTGGATGGTATGTTGCAACCGGGATAGGTGAATGGCACTTGCCTGAAATCCTATATGTCTCATAACTGAACAAAATGGACTATTGTTCTAGCCCGAAGGAGCATGTATAATAGTTAGATTTGAGTTTTCTACAATTTTTGTAAGTTCAATTAATAATGTTGATGTGTGCAGTGTTGTGCCACAACATGTAGTTCATTTCCTTTTCTGTTTAAGTGTTGTTTGATGTAGAACTACTTACTCACCAGCACAACATTAGAAGTTTAAAATAACCCATTAATGGAAGTCATTAATATGACAAGGACCCCTTTTTGGTCGGAGGGAGAACAAATCCGAACGCCATCTGAGTCACACAAACCTAGTCTAGTCATAGCATTTATTTCCATTACGGTACCCTGTCTGAATTTAGTTAAGACATAAATCCATAATAGGAGAAAATGCCATCAGTATTTTCATTGATATTACCATCCTTCAAACATAAAGGTTTGAAATCGACCACGTCCCTGTCCAACTTGCAAGTAAATGCCAGAATCGCCCAATAGGATTTACCCTGTTAACCTGTCCTGTCGAACAACTCAAATCCAATTTGTGTCCATATGGTCATGATGAACAACATTTATTATTGAAATTTCCAGCTAAGCCTGAGTATAATTCTATGACAACTCATCGTAGAACGCATTATTTTCAAAGAACATAGTGATTTTCGAATTTCAAAGAGCAAGCAAGCATGTGCATCCTTGAGACCCATAGTTGTGACAACCAAATCCCTATTTGGCCGCAGAATTTGATCATATCCAGAAACCACAATTCTGAGAGATATAGGAAGTCGAGGCACCATGTCCAAAGACGTAGTACTAGATGATCCCTGCGACCCCCGAGTCGAGGTTGTGGGTGATCTAAAGGGGAAGGTGGAGCAGGTCAAGATCTTTGATCTTGACTTAACAGACCCAGTCTTGTTCCTCAGATGAACATAGATGTCTTCTGGACTATCGCTCCAGATGAGTTGGGAGGCATGTAGTTCATGTCAAAGTCTGAATTCATCAATCTATTCAACTCGACGATCATGAACCTCAAAGACCTGCGAGTGCTCGGTACTACTCATGATGTTGCACGATGCACCAAATTCCTGATCAATAGGGTGAACGAAAGAAGTCTCTGATTGGATAAACTGTATCCAATCCATGTGGAAGACATTCATCAACCTATTATATTGTCCCTTAAAGGTGAGGATGTGTCAAAAGGATGCTAGGGTCCCAATAAGCACGACAAGAAGAAAGGGGAGCCCAACCTTTATGAAAGGTTCCACACTCAAATGGGGGGGCACATAGCCAAAATTAACCCCATACTACTAGAGATAGTAAGGAATGGCTGCTACATCATAGCCAATAAGGTTATGAGGTCATATTACAAGGGAGAATGCATGATGGATGCATTGTCAGTAGCGGATTTTTGCACCAATGGCACTGCATTCAAATGATGTAGTTACCTACTGGATGAACTAGTTGTGTCTTGCAAGGAAGCCTAGGATAAGGGAGGGACCTTCACCTACGGATACTTTTTGATGGCGTTCACAATGCTTAAGTGGAATCCACCCATTGGAAGACCATTGGATCTAGACAAGGGGTGCTTTGTGAAGATGCTTGAGCCATGGCATTCTAGGATGATCTTGTAGAATACATATTTCAACACCATGACGTTCTCTAAGTGGTACAATGAGCTTATCGACACAATGCATAGGTTGCGCATTCCACATGAGCTCCTCAACTGCAAAACAAGGAACATCTCTTTTAGCATGAACCAACATCATACGTTTGTATGTCCAAGGAATGCTAACAGGGAGGATTTCCACTCAAGGATGTTGTCCTTCTACCTAGATGAGGAGGCTTTTAACAAAGAGGTGATATCATGGTCAGGAGTTAAACACAACCTGCACAAGTTAGGGATGAACTACATTCTTCCTGGCAAGATATTGAAGAAGAAAGGTAAAGAAGTGGGGGAAGAATCAAGCTCAGGACCATAGGTCCAGAAGAAGGAATCTCCATCACAGTCGAAATATGAGGAGGAGGAGGAGACAAATCCATTGGAGTGCAAGAAAATAATGATGCCAGTCTTCCTGCAGATGCCATAGAAAGCCATGTTGACAGGTAAGGATGTCAACAAGATTTTTAGCACTGCGTTCACTACAAAACCAATGGTGAATAATTTCAGAACTGGGGTCTTTCCAAGTAAAATTATGAACCCCCAACCCCTTTCATATGCCATCCCCCACACTCACTCAATGATCCGAGAAACCCCCATCATCCATATTCAGGATGACCCTGAGCCTAACATCCCTCCATCCACCATCATCACCGAGCACCCTCTATCACCACCACAACACCAGTCACCACCCCCAGAAACCACCAGTCCACCCCAAACCACTGATTCAAATATGATGCATCTCAAACCCCCCAAAAAACTAGAGTGAACTCCTAGAACCAAACCAGGAGTTTCCTGAGATGACACCAAAAGTTTATGGTCCAAATCTAGAAGTACCAGAGAAGATCCCACAGCTGACTAGTCTGAACCTGGACACCCATGACCAACAGATTGTGCCTTTTGTGCTGAAAAAGGACACTCAAATGGTGGAGAAGCCGCAAGCTCAAAGTACCAAGCACATCCCCTCAACGACCAAGTTTGAGGGTGGCCAGGGAAGCGCAACGTAGGAAGCATATGCAAGTAAAGGGAAGGAGATACCATATGTTCAGAAGGATCCCAAGTCACCTTCTGAGTAGAGCACAACATCCACATAGGAACATATGGACTTGGTTCTCCAAAACCCTCAGCAGTGCACTGAGTTGCTACAAGTCTGCCTGGTTAAAACATAGGTTCTAACACTTCTTCCATTAGCGTTGAGATTGAGGTTGGTTCTAGGACCATTCGTAGGGGTGGAGGAAGTGGAGACTCTTTCAAACCACTCAATGACCAGTGGAATTCCACTATAGACTCGAGCACCTAGGGACACAACACCCTCTTCTGCTGACCTTTCACAGTGGCCGACAAAACACTTGGTTGGAATGATCAGAGAATCAACTCAAGAAAAGGTTTCAACAAGCAGAGAGGTCTATAGAGTTCACAAGGGAGGAAGTGTTCCTTGCGCAAGCATGCATAAAACAAGAAGAACATGCAAAGATATAGGTTGAGAACAGACGAGAAAGAGTCCAAGAAAGGCTTGTTGAATACTAAACAAAGATTTGAAAGGTCGCACCCCAACTTCCCAAAGCCAGTGATGCAGGAGAGTTAGAGCATCAAATTTAACTTCTCCAAGGAGCATCATCTAAATTGGCCATTTGCACTGAGCATTTGGAAGTGAAGTTCCATAAAACTTAGTAAGAAGCAAAAAAACAACCTCGGAAGATGCAGGTGTAGATGGAGAAGATAGTGCTAAAAGGAAACAATGCGTGCACAACACTACATAAGCACACAACTAGGTGCACAAGGATTTTCAGGGAAGTCAACGATTGGATGGGCATCATCACTAGATGAAACCAAACCTTGGAGGATGTGTGCACCAAAATCCAGGTGTTGAATGAAGAATTTGCGGCCATGATGGATTCGTTGGATAAACAACAAAATTTCGACTAGATCCAAGAAGCAAACAATGAACTGAACATCTTATTTGATGCACAATCCATAGCTAAGAAGGATTTGCGTGACTTTCGGCCTGTCATTTAGACAGTTTATATGCAGATACATCAAGTCAATGCAACAATAGATTCTGCATGCAACTCATTGGTCGCATCCAAGCCTAAGGAATGTATTATAGAGGTGACCCAACAGTTCGTCACAAAGGTCTCAATCCTTGCCAGGAAGTGGTAGGATAAAGTTGGAAGCTTTCAAGGAGTGAGGAAGAGGGCCTTGGATTTAGTCCCATAGTTGGGCCCTTCATTTGAAGAGGAAAAAGAGGAGAAAGTACAAGCAGAGGAGAAAAATCAAGAGGAAAAGGTTATGTTAGACATGAAATTTTCACACCTAGGTACCTCACCCTAAGTGTCGTAAAGTGTCATATAAGTGTCTCATATACCTCGACACCATGGAATAATCCCTAGTTAATGTGGAGGAGGTATATATTACATGAAGTCCAAATACCAAGTGCACATGAATTATTATTAATATTCATGAAAAAAGAGATTATTTAAGTGTGAGAATCAAGTGCACATGAATTATTATTAATATTCATGAAAAAGAAGAAATTAAGTGTGATAATCCACCTCACATTTGGTTTCCTATTTTTTGGGGAAGGTGGAGGATCTCATGGATGGTTGAAATATTTCCTCAAAATACTTGAGAGATATTTCCTCCCTAAAATCCTTAAGAAATATTTTCTCCCTAAATATCTGAAAGATCCCTTTTTTAGTGGATCTAATAAGAGATTCTTTGCATGGTGGTTAAGCCTCCAAATCCTATATAATGAGGGATTTCCATGGAGGAGGGGGGGAATGGAGACGTTTAGAGATACAAAACGTATGATCTCATGAGGAAAGAAGGAATTTGGAGGTGTCAAACTTATGTTCTTGGGAGATTTGTGCAAGGGCTGGATGAGGAGGACTTGGAGAGGTTGTTGTGATTTCATCAATGGTTTGTAAGTATCTTTTTGAATTCTCATTAATACATGTGATTGGCTTCTAGCTTCTTTCCTTCAAGTTTGTGTACATTGACCACTTTGGTTAGTCGTTCAACCGAGGATGAAATCATATTGACCACCTGATCAATCAGACTAACCAGGGATGGAACTGGATTGACCATTCCATGAACTAACAATGGGTTGGGAGGAATCTTACGATAACCAGTTGGAAGTTTAAGATTTTCCAAAAGAGAACAATCCTCGTCCATATGAGGAAAAAGGTGAGAGTAATGATCACCTTCACATAACATGCAAGGAAACTTGACAGTTGTCTTCTTCTTACCAAACTTAATGTCAATATTTGATGGGGTGTCACCAATGTATCCAACAGGGGCCGATGACATGGAGGACCACATTTATAAGACCTTGGGAAGACCACAGAAATCCATCAGAAAGTGGTCACCCTTACAAAGGCGAAGAGGAAATTTGGGTTTCAGATTCTTCATTGTAGTCCTATCGACCTCATCAACACTACCAATATGATTAAAAGTAGTTGGTTGCTTGGATCCAACATCTGATGTAGTAGGGGGTTTGGTCCCTTACGAGTTCTTCTTCTTCTTCTCTTTTTGTGTCTTCTTCTTCTTATCAACCCTAGGCTACTCATAGATATTTCACTAGGTGAAGAGGAATAAAGGGAAAGAGACCTAATGGGTGAAGAAGGAGAAAGGAGTCAACATATGAGGTTGATATTATTGGGTGGTGTTAACACATATGAAACACTGATGCATTGATATTACCCGAGAATGGAAAATAATATGCGGCTGGCTTAAAATAATTGTGAGACCTAGGAGGCTCAAAGTAGTGATGTGGGAGGACCAACGTTTCCGTAATAAGGAAAAACAAAGGTTCTCCCGGAGTAGGGGTTTCTCCATTGGTAGTTTCGGGAACTGACGCTATTAAAGAAATATCCAACCTAGATTCTGCTAGGGAAAATAAACAACACATAAAAATCTAGGAAGCAAGCAAACAAAAAAATGTTCTCACAATGAATGCACTAGTTGGTGGTAAATCCAACCGAAAACAATTAGAGGGGTTGAGATAGAGAGAGTATAAAATTTATGTTGATGACCTACTCAATGGACTTACACCATGGTGCAAGATTCCATGGTAATGGTGGATTTACCTCAAGAGGCAGTGGGATTTGGCCAATGTCGATTAATTACCGTGGAAAATTTCCCCTCCACAATCACCTTGTGTAAAACCCTAAAGAGATAGGCTACTAAGGTTACCAACTACAACAATGATGCAGGGAAATGAGTAAATGATCACGATCCATACACAAAGCCCAGTATCTAGCCCAAATCAACTCAAAAGGATTCCAATCATCATTGTGCGTGGAGTATACTCCAAATTATTGTAATACATGTAATCTCTACACTAAGACCAACAAGCAAGGTGAGTAACTTTCACAATGGAAGCCCTAATCTTGTTCGTGATTGACCCTTGTGTTAGAAGGGCTTCCCAGACAAAATGTAATAAGTGGTTCACCTCTCCCTAACTTAATATTCTATGTTTTTTCACAACTTTGGAAATTTATCTTTCACACCTATTCCAAATCCCACACCCTAAGCTAATGTAGGTTTGCTACCCGAGAAAATATAAAAATTCTAATAAATTTTAGTTAAGCTTGATTTTTAAACTTCTTGTTTACTCAAGAGGAAAATAGTGGACTAAATGATGTTTTTGACCAACTCTAAACAATGAAAATAAATGAGAATGAAAATATTTCCTTTGGAAAGCTATATTCTGAGAGGAAAAACTTTTATCATCCCGGATACCTGATCTCTCGTGGCCCCCAATAATACACGCAATCTCTACACTAAGACCAACAAAGCAGGGTGAGTAACTCTGTCAGCCCTAATGCGAACTCGTGATTGACCCTTGTGTTAGAAGGGCTTCCCAAGACAAAATGTACTAAATGGATTTCACCTCTCCCTAAATTAATATTCTATGTTTTTTCACAACTTTGGAAAGTTATCTTTCACACCTATTCCAAATCCCTACACCCTAAGCTAATGTAGGTTTGCTACCAGAAAATATAAAAAATTCTAATAAATTTTAGTTAAGCGCTTGATTTTTAAGCTTGTTGTTTACTCACGAGGAAAATGGCGTGGACTAAATGATGTTTTGACCGACTCTAAACAATGAAAATAAATGAGAATGAAAATATTTCACTTTGATGAAAGCTATATTACGAGAAGGAAAAAACTTTTATCATCCCCAGATGCACAATCTCTCGAAATGATAAAAACCATGTAATTTCGCTACTTTAAATGAAAGCTAGTTTCACTACCCAAAAACAAGAATGAAAATATAGTCTTTGTTTGATTCTAATGTATAAATAAATTATATGCAAAATATTCAATGCTCCACAAATTTCAATCAGAAGAAAGAGTCAAATGCATATGCAAAAGACACGAACCGACAAAGGTTTCAAACAAAGCATGCACTCACAGAAATGAGAACTGAAATAAAACAAGTAGAATATTGTTCTAACAAGAAATTAATCAAGTATTAAACAACTAAAAAACATTCAAAGTGAACAAGAAAATGCAAAGAAGAATACAAGAAAAGATAGGAAAAAGGAGAAGATACCCAAATTGTCCCGACAAAACAAGTAGCTAGAAAGGGAAA
The DNA here is from genome assembly GCA_010110895.2 of Picea sitchensis. Taxonomy (NCBI): domain Eukaryota; kingdom Viridiplantae; phylum Streptophyta; class Pinopsida; order Pinales; family Pinaceae; genus Picea; species Picea sitchensis. The sequence continues at coordinate 5,052 of SNQJ01S0121371.1, read as the reverse complement.
TTTCACATTTCTGAAAACTTCTCAAGATCCAATCAAGACAATAGGGAGTGAAAAGTACCAAATATCAACCTAAATACCTTCACAAACCAACATACAAAGTCTTGGTAAATACTTCCACAAAATAGGCTGAAACAATCTGAGCAGAAAAGGGCAAAAATCCCCCAAGAAGGAGACCAGTACTCCCTGTCGCAAGGGTACAAAGAATTGCAATGCACTATAAATAAATTTATGGGAGTGATATAACTCGTATATGTCTTATAGGGGGGCATTGAGCCACCCAGAAATTCAGAAAACAGTAAAACAAATGAAGAAAAACTCACCCATAATCCACAAAAATTGGTGAAATTACTAATGAAGATGGGAGAAAGGTAATGGGTCATAAACAAATAGTAAAAATGATCTAAAATGTGGTAAAATTTCAGGGACAAGACAAGGAAATAAAAATCTATGTCGATCCTCAGTGGAGTCGCCAATTTCTGTTGCAGGAAAACCCCCCTGCGGACATGTGAATTCCCTCTTGGATCTTAGACCCCCATGACCAAGATAGAAGAGTGCTAACTTTGATCACTGGAATTCCTTTATACATAGATAAACTATTTGATAGATAAGAGGAAGAGAGTATGGGTACCTTTTTACGACGTTTTTCCTTGCTTAGTCCAATTTGATCCTTGATCCCCAAGACTTTCAACAAGTCCTGCAATCCAATAAACCACCAAGACAAAGCATGCTCTGTATTCTACTATGATTAGTTTAAAAATAGATTTATCCAAAGAGACATGTCCATGAAAATGTGCACAAACTTGAAGGAAATAGGCCAAACACATGTATTAATGAGAACTCAAAAAAGATACGTACAAACCTTTGATGAAATCGCAACAGCCTCTCCAAGTCCTCCTCGTCCAACCCTTTCACAAAGCTCCCAAGACCAAAAGTTTGATACCTCCAATTTCCTTCTTTCCTTATGAGATCATAAGTTTGGTATCTCTAAAATTCTCCATTCCCCCCCCCCTCCTCCATGGAAATCCCTCATTATATACGATTTGGAGGCTTAACCACCATGGAGAGGATCTCTCATCAGATCCACTAAAAAAGGGATCTCTAAGATATTTAGGGAGAAAGTATTTATTAAGGATTTTAGGGAGGAAATATCTCTCAAGCATTTTAAGGAGGAAATATTTCAACCATCAATGAGATCCTTCACCTTCCCTAAAAAATAGGAAACCAAATGTGAGGTGGATTCTCACACTTAATTACTTCTTTTTCATGAATATTAATAATAATTCATGTGCACTTGATTGTCACACTTAAATAATCTCATTTTTCATGAATATTAATAATAATTCACGTGCACTTGGTATTTTGGCTTTCATGTAATATATACCTCCTCCACATTGACTAGGGATTTTGACATAGGTTATTCCATGGTGTCGAGGTGTATGAGACATGTATATGACACTTTACGACACTTAGGGTGAGGTACCTAGGTGTGCAAATTTCATATGTAACATAATGATTCCATGAATGTTCGACTTCAACTCATCTATTCACATTTGTTGGATTGTACTAGGGTACCTTGGGATTCATTGACATCACTGGTGATTTCCCTTGCACTTGTTAATGATTTACCTCAATGACCGGTAATCAAGTGGTTTCTACCATGTTCGACATCAAAACATCTATTCACGTGGCTAGATTCGTACCACATCAGGATTGGGACAAAGACCCTGGGATGAGATTTCACTCTGTTAACTTCTTTACCCAGGCTGCGAAGGAGTTCATTTGAGCATGCTAATATAGCCTGTCACATAGATCCACATTGTATTGGTTTGTGGCTATGTTTTATCATCTCGTAGCTCCACTATGTATTTTTCATGGCTACGATAAGTTCATGTCATGGAGGTATGGATCCACATTGTATCTTTGGTGGCCATATCCTTAGTCAATATTTTTCATGGATCCACAGTGTATTGGTCGTTGACCATGCTTTGAGTCATATCGCATTTTGAGCATAGGTATGCCTGCCTCGAAAATGGAACATATATTAATATTGTTTGATGGTTGTTTGCAACTTCTTCCAGGTTCTCCAACTCTACACCCTTGCATTAAGGATTTGTAAAGTGTTTCGGTCACCATTCTCTCTTCTGACCTTACACTTTAGGGGACATTCTATTACACATGAAATTCTCACACCTAGGTACCTCGCCCTAAGTGTTGTAAAGTATCATATAACTTTCTCATACACCTCAACACCATGGAATAACCTATGTCACAATCCATAGTCAATGTGGAGGAGGTATATATTACATGAAGGCCAAAATACCAAGTGCACATGAATTATTATTAATATTCATGAAAAAAGAGATTATTTAAGTGTCAGAATCAAGTGCACTTGAATTATTATTAATATTCATGAAAAAGGAGTAATTAAGTCTGAGAATCCACCTCACTTTTGGTTTCCTGTTTTTTAGGGAAGGTGGAGGATCTCATGGATGGTTGAATATTTCCTCATTAAAATCCTTGAGAGATATTTCCCCCCTAAAATCCTTAAGACATATTTTCTCCCTAAATATCTTAGAGATCCATTTTTTAGTGGATATGATGAGAGATCCTCTCCATGGTGGTTAAGCCTCCAAATCCTACATAATGAGGGATTTCCATGGAGGAGGGGGGGAATGGAGAAGTTTATAGATACCAAACTTATGATATCATAAGGAAAGAAGGAAATTGGAGGTATCAAACTTATGGTCTTAGGATCTTTGTGCAAGGGCTAGACGAGGAGTAATTAGAGAGGCTGTTGTGATTTCATCAACGGTTTGTAAGTATCTTTTTTGATTTCTCATTAATACATGTGATTGGCTTCTTTCCTTTGAGTTTGTGTACATTTGCATGGACTTGTATCTTTGGATAAATCTAGTTTTAAACTAATCATAGTAGAATATGAAGTATGCTTTGTCTTCATGGTTTATTGGATTGCAGGACTTGTTGAAAGGCTTGGGGATCAAGGCTCAACTCAGACTGAGCGAGGACAAACATCGTAAAAAGGTACCCATACTCTCTTCCTCTTCTCTATCAAATAGTTTAGCTATGTTTAAAGGAATGTTAGTGATCAAAGTTAGCACTTTTCTGTCTTGGTCATAGGGGTCTAACATCCAAGAGGGAATTCACCTTTCCACAGGGGGATTTTCCTATAGCAAAAGGAGGACAAGGGAAAAAAACAATTTCTCCTGGAAGCTGTGAAAGAGTTGAGTACTTTACTCGAGGGAGAGTCAAGGTTTGTGGTTGGATCCTGTTAGTCCCTTCATTTTTGGATAAGGAGTCTCTCAAGAAGGATGACAATCCTAGTTTTTGCGTAGTACGAGTCATGCAAGCTATAGAAGAAGTGGGACAACAAAGCAAGGAGAAGCAACATAAATTAGTTGCAAGAAGGACAACACCACACCAACAAAGTAAAATTAGTTGCAACAGAACAAGAAAGTGTGCAAGACAAATCTTTTAGAATTCAAGGGTAGGTTGAATGCCTTAAGATGAAGCTTATTATCTGATTCCTTTAACTTTTCCTTAAGAAGTTGTCAATAATTATCTAGATCCTTTCTATTTCCTTCTTAGACCTGAAGGAATGATGAAGCCCAAGGTAGTCAAACTTCAAAGTATTTGAGTCATCAACCCAAGCCTTTGACCTTTCATGATCCTCTCCACAGAAGGATTGGGAAATTTTCCAGAGATATGACTTGGCATGATTTTGTCCCTCCCTCCCTCCTCCATGAGCTAGACTTTACAATTCCCTATGGTACAATGCATGTTCTAACTCATGTTATTTTCGTTCTTAACTTGTCATTGTTGTGGTTTATGATGAAGCATAGAGGCATGGATTATCATGTATTGATAGGATAATTACATTGGTTATTTGAGTACACCTATCATTAAACCAACAGGTAAGTAGAGGTAGGTAGGTATTTGCATCCATTGTACATACCATTGCATTTCATATTAGTATAGTTTTACTTTCATTTGCATTTTATTTTGTCTCAGTTGTATATATGTATTCTTAGAATCATATGTTAGACTCGATATGCCTTTATTTGTTTAATGTATCATATATGGACGAGGGGTTATATCACCACCCTAGGGATTACTAATGTATTTTGTTGAAATTTAGTAGACACAGGTCATACCATAGATGTTGAAGTTCTCATGTGATCTATGGTGAGCACATGAGAACATAAGATATACCCTAGCCTAGGTATAACTAAGGAGATCATGTCTCGATGCCCACAGGTCCTAGACATGGAGTGCTGAGAGCCAGATGAATTAAGCATGGCCCTTGAGGGCCCATGTTGTATTCAGTTCAGTCCACATATCACCAAAAACAATATTCATCACAACAACTTGGTCCTGAAATGGCAATGAGTATTTCTCCATGAGGTAACAAGTTCGGGTTTCATGGTATGTATCTTTCCGGTTTTTAAAACATTTAAACATGTTGCATTGAATCTTTTTGGATTTCATAACATTTTTTTGACTTTATTCTCTTTTCCTTGTTCAAACCTGGGAGGGTCGCATGGCTCCCTATTAAGTGGGTTTCCTTTTATGATTGGTTGTTACCTAGTGGATCTCTGAATAATCATCACTCGTTCCCTCCATTCTTACCATTTTCCATATTTATCCCCTCCGTCTATCCACATTTTTTGGAATTGGGGAAGTCTCCACTTGAAAATGGTTGTACCTTAACTCATGGGAAGAAGGGGATAAAGGCCCAAGGGGAAATGTAGCTATAAAAATTAATAGCCGAATTTAAACCTTTGATACTCTTCGCCTAGGGATCCCCGAGAAAGCACGAAAAAATTCATAGCAAGAAAAGGTGACCCACATATGAATAAAACACTCAAGGAATTTGTTGGTGGATAGGAGGTCTCATCATGAGGTGGCCTATCATGACCATGAATGTGTAGCAGTATGACACTACCACCCAACTCATCACCAAGCTAGGGTAGTGGCTTTTGGTTGCATGTCCAAGAGAACGTTGGTCTCATCATGAGCCAACCTTATAATTTC
>SNQJ01S0121370.1:8717-22819 GCA_010110895.2 Picea sitchensis | reverse complement strand
ACAACCAAATGATGTCCATGCTTTGTCTATCATCAAAGCTGGATCTATGTCGTCTCCCAGGGAAGCTGAGCTTCGATCTCCTCTCCCCGGCAATGGTGCCAATTTGTTATCTCTCCAGGAAACTCTCCTAGGCTGTAAGTCGGAGATGCCTGGTAACTAACTCTTTTTGAAAATGTTTTCTTAGTATTTGATGTGGTTTGGTGGATCAAAATGAATATCCAAGGGCTGGACTATGTTTTCAAGACTGTCTAGAGATACAAAATCTTACAAGGCTTTCTAGCACCGTGGTCAGATAAAGTTTGATTAAATGGAGAAAGAAAATAGCTATTGAACCAGATTATGTTTCATGCCAACAAACACAATGGGTCTAACAACCAAGAAATAACTTATGATAATCAACTAAGACAATTTATCAGTGAGATGACAGTCGCTGCAAATTGAATGATCTTCAATGAAGGACTTCCACTCATAAGCTATAAAAGAAAAGAAGAGAAAATCTGACACAGAACTGAAAGAAGCTTGCAATTTTTATAAAATAAGAATAAGTCTGAGTATTACAGTGGCAGCATCATAATATTCCAATTCCAATGCTTATCTTCGTCTTCAAAATGTAGCTTTATAGCTTTTACAAGATGTTCTCAGATCCTAAAAATATGGATCTGCTTTGCTAAAAACAGTAAAGAAAACTAATTTACAGAAATGTAGAGATAGATCCTCAAAATGAGGGTGATCTTCATGTGCTGGTCCAATATATGTTTGAACAGTTGGTGAAGTGATGACTAGCCTTCCAAGGATCCTCTATTTCGCATCATGAACATTACAAATTCGAATTTGATGAGCTGTCTATTCATCCCTAATACTCTGCCTTCAAAAATGACCAAAACTTAGCTAAAGAAACTCCTTTTGACTTGTCTTTCCCAAAATAGCCTTTGGATTTGATGGAATAATTCACCACCTGTCTAGTTCAAAAGGTTTCATGTGCTTTTAATTTGAAAATTCCAAATCTGGGTGAAAATCGTAACATTCTGGCCGTTACAAGCTTTCCACAGCGCATAGCCCATAAAAAACGCTCCTTAGCTGTGGAAAGTTGCCACTTTCAACAACTAACGAGTCATAAAATATCGATTTTCGCTGTTGAAAGTGGGCAAATTTTCAAAATCGAATTTCTCGGTCATAAAAAGTCCGTTTTTCATGTATAAATAGTCGATTGACATCTAGAGAATCTAATATATCCAATGGTGTTTTCAGATCTTCATTTGGATCTCATGAAGGGATTGAAAAGTTCCCTTCAAGTTTAAGAATCATTCTTTCCATTTGCAATTCAAAACTCTAAACGGTCCTTTGTGAACAACGTCTGATATGGAACCAAAGATTTGATTTGATGTTGCCAGCCTGGGAGTATAGCCTCTTTCAACTGTTTTCTTGCCACTTTCACCAGCACATGACCCCTTTGAAAGCCCCTGTTAGCTGCGGAAAGTATGCACTTTCCACAGCGCACCGTTTTGCAGAAGACACTCCTTAGCTGCGGAAAGTAATTACTTTCAACAGCGCACCATATCAGTTGAAACCGCTCCTTAGCTGTGGAAAGCATGTACTTTCCACAGCGCGCCACCCGTGAACTGATTGTCAAACCTTTTAAGATTTGTCACTTTCAACAGCGCATCAACTGATGAACAGAGCTCCTTAGCTGTTGAAAGTGGTCACTTTCCACAGCGTGCAATGAATCTTTTGGATGATTGTTAGTTGTTGAAAGTGAGTCATGCCAATTTTGAAAAAGAAGACTTCATGGATCTCATTTATTTCTAAGACAAAAATAGAAACCTAAGCTTGCATCCAAAGAAACTCAAAAAATAATTTGGAGTTACAACCTATCACCTAAAGGAAAACAAATAAATCCACCAGTTTATTTGGGGAGTTAACAAGATCTACGATTCATAGTGATTGTGGGGACCAACCTCCACAATATGGGAAGTGCTCGCCCGAATATAGTCTAATCATGGTTGTTGATCTTCCATTCCCAACGATATCAATGACGTTGGTTGATTGCGGGCTGTGAACTAGCATGTCCGCTAATTTCACCTTAGTGCTCTGCAATAATTCCCAACCATCGATTTAATCGAGCGGCTGGTGTTTGGTTCATTAACTCCACTGGGTATTTGAGTCGATCTGATGACTGGGATGGCTTCTCCTCCCATTAAATGGCTCACATCCATCTCCCCTGTCATATTCTTAAGTCATCTATGGTTCTTGTTACTCCAATAGTTTGGGTAACTTGACTATCGTGAAATTTGACATCTCATATTTTTGAGCTCTCGAGGTTCTGAAACCTTCATGAGATAACTCCTTTAGCACAGGGTTCCTAGACCTAGGTCACATGGACCTTCATATGACTCTTGGCCTATTAAACCTAGTCTTAGTTGGGTTTTTGGTTAAGGACATAGGTGTGAGTTCAAAGTCTCTTAGACTACTGGTATGAAGGGAACGCTTCCCTAACTCATAGAACTTTAAGATCTGAAACAGGGCAAGGTAAAATTGTGAGGTTACTGAAACAGTAGCAGTGCCAAGATGTTTTCTCTAACTCTGGAATTGTGTTGTAATTCCCCGGGAAACACCTTCGAGGAATTAAACTGGCGCATATGGAAAATCAAGAAGAAACCTAAGTTCTCAAGGGAACAAACACATACTCATAACTTAATCATTTCAATTTAGAAACCATTTATAGACACATAAATACATGCATGCATCCATTATTTCCAATTCAAAAAAAAAGGCATGAAAACACTTATAAGTCCCATAAGGCGTGATGTGACTATTGAAAGGGGTGCTCGTTTCCACCCAACCTTAGGCTCGATCACTCTTAATGGATTTACCACTGGCCACACTCGAGCTTAGACCACGATTCTTTGAGATTCAATCTCTTTATTCCAGCTCAACGGAAGTTAGGGATGAAGGTTACTCTCCTTCTCACAATACAGAAATAGATGGGGATGAAGGTTACTCTCCTTCTCCTAGATCAGTCTCTATTTTATGGGATCAGAACTCACTCCATATTTTTCTCAGTCCTTCCTCATACTCGATAGCTTGGGCTCTCATCTTTGCACTCTTCACAGGCCTTCCTCTGCCCACCATGCTTCCTTTCTTTCTGTCCTCAGTAAGATTGTGTGTGGCTCAAATTCCCAGTCCGTGGTAAGGTCCAGAAGCCTTACAGATGAGCGGTCTTCCCCATCCCCTCATTAACTCTTGAGGAGGTCTTCCCACCTACCATCCTAACTATAATGTATTCCTGGGTCAGAGGGTTGTTATGACCCTGAGAAATTAAATCCAAAAAATTAATGGTTCGGTGGAGGTTAACACAACCATTCCTGGTCCCCTTTTCATAACATTCATGGTATCTTCTTAGCACATCCCCTTTCCAGCAGTCATGCAACACGTATCCATTTTATATTAAAACAACATAATTTACATTCATCGACCCTTTATACAAAGGTCCATTAAATCAAACATTCACACCTTTGAGTTTGCCATAGTTTATTGGCCAATATAGTTATAATTACAAACTAGGGAAAACATGGTGTTACACCATGAGAAGAGGAAGTAGGATTTCTGTCAAAATTTTGTCATACTGTCTTTTTATAATATCTCAGGATATTATATCAACAATTTTTTATAATGGAATGATAAACCTTATACTATTGACATAATTTTGTGTGTAATTGATAATCTTGTTGTATATCATACTATACAATTTTTTTTTTTTTTTTGTTGGCCTATGTTTATGTCTAATACAAGGGAGGACCATTTACACTCAAATATTCCTTGTAACAGCTGCAGTTCGATGTCAAAGGAAACTGAAGTTGGATGTTACAATCCTATCCTCCCTCTTGTTAACCATGCCTGCCAGAAATCTTCCAATCTTAGTAATATGGGTGAACACCTGCTTACTATTGTATAGTTTTCACTTACACAGGGGACCAAATGGAGTACCATATGGAGGACCGGATGGAGTGGCAGATACGGTATTGTATAAACATTGCAATTGAAAATGCTTTCATGCTCTCATTCAGGTATGATCATTGGAGTTTGATTATATTCATTGAAGTGATGAATTAAAAGTGGTGTATCTATATTTTACACTTGTTAAAAGGGAAAATTAAATATACAATTTCATTTTATGATCATAATGTCCAATTCTTCGACTTGGACATTGATCAAATCTTTTATGCGAACGATTTAACCTCCAAAGTACAAATCATTCAAATTTTAAATCTTACACAATCATGACCACGTATGGTGCTCGTAGATAACAAATACACCCACGATTCGACCTTTTCCATATCATTTGCATTAAGGCAAGAACACTATGTTCTGAATCACTCATCCTCTACCCATTTTTTTGTGTCTCTTATCCCTTTCTCTGCAACCATGCCAAATCATCATGAACCTTCATCATATGTTGATCTATTGGCCATTTCATAGTTCAAAGCCTGTCGAGAAGTCTTTCTCCACATGGGTTGGGGGTCATTCCTTATCAGTCTGCAGGGGCACGATGACAACATCTCCCTTCAATTCGCACTCGGATTTGATGGGAAATTTTCTCGCGTAGATTCCCTGGTCTTTCCAGTCTCCAAAGAGTCCATTTTTGTAGCCACTAAATTGACACTAGTTGGGGACCAAAGGTTCAAGCAACATCAACTCCCATGATAGAGTTACAACCAGGTGTTTAAACCTGAATATCAAAATGTCTCTAGGAATAAAGGGTATTCAAAAGGGTGGATTAAATATTATTTAATCAATCTTGTTACTGTTATCACCAGACTCATTACCTGTGAGGGTAAGTAATCATTTTTCAAAGCCTGTCATTTTCTCCTTTTGGCCCATTCTTAGTTCAACAAATCTTTGAATTTTCCCTTTTATTTTCTGAAAAGTCTCAAAAATATGTCCTCTTAGGTCCACAAAAATGTGGCTAACCCTCATCACAACCTCTTCCATCATGGTCTTATTAAATTACTTGTCATCTCAGAATTAAAGAAACAGGGTAAAACTTGGGAAGACTTCCTCTATCAGTTTTCAAACCCCCATATCACAGTTAAAACAAGCAAGAAGTCAATCGATCCTGGGACTGTTACTCCACCTAACCCTCACTCTCCTAAAAACATGAACCCTCCAATTCATCCCATTTCATTATATGATAAGAAAGAAAACAATCCTATTGTTGACCCTCCATTATCTACAAGTCCTATTGGCTCTAAACAAAAGAAATTGCAAGACTCTTTTCCTCCAATCCCTAGAAGGAGACGACGAGCTAACCAATTTAAAGGGAAATCATTTCGTAGGAGCACCTGAAGAACAATTGGCAAGACCAATGTGAAGCCTCCAACTACCTCATATCCTATCAATTTTTCCCCTAACCATGAAATCCCTCACAGAAAAACTTAGAGAAGATTCTGCAAAAGAATTTGAGCCTGCCAAAGAAATCAAGTCTGAGCCTTTCACACCTAGTCTTCCTCACAAGGCCACTATTACACCCACTCCTCAAATTCCTACACCTTCTACCAAATGTGACATGCCTTCTACATCTACTAAGAATCCTAAGCCCTCCTCTCTTGAACAATCTATTGAGAAATTGCAAAACAATAATGCTCAGCTAATCCAACATCTGGTAGAACATGAAACCATGGATCGTCATTTGCACCATGACAACGTTGTCCTTCAAGCAAAGGTAAATTATCTTCATCGTTTGATCGACCAAATGACTACCACCAATCATAGTTTGAGGATGAAGTTGAAGCATCGGAGGAGGCCTAAGAAGAAGTGTCTAGGACATGAGGGAGAGGCCTCTAAAGATAATCTACCCCCTCCTTCATAAGTATAACTATGTTTGGTGACCCATTTTTGTTGCAGAAGGACCTGCAAACTCTTAGGTGTGGAAGAAATGATGAATCTATGTTTTTCCTATTTTTCCTTTGTCCAAATCCCTTTTTGCACATGGAGATTATACAATTTATTCTTTTATTATCTCTTTTTGAAGGTGTTATCAGGTCTCATCCGTCAATTTTCCATGGATCAACATAAGGTATGTATAATCCTTATTTGTGATGATTTTATGATGGTTTATCTTTAATTGAGTAAGTACAATCTATCAATATTTGTCGTTTTCTTGAAACAGGTAGAAAACGTAATCCAACCCTTGATCCAACACTCGATCAGACCCTTGATCCATCCCTCGATCTGACCCTCAATCTGACTCTCAGAGCACAGTGTAGTTGTGGGTTGGCATATTGGCGGGGTCTTCTTGGAAAATCTGAAACATGGGTTATGTACCTGCTCGAGATCTTCAGGTATGGAACTCATTGCATTTAGATTTTAGTAGTTGCACCAACCTATACTTTGAGTGCATGAAGATCTTGAGAATATTTTTTATGTTGTCAAGTTTTAATGCATTTTTATTGTAGGAGATAGTTGACCCTTTCAGTGGTCTACCTCTCAACTATGTTACAAACTGTATAAGTACTAGGAGTCTCTCGGGATGAACAAACATGATTTTTATATACACAACTATTATCTTGAATTTCTATGTAAAAGCTCAGTTCTAATGTTAATATGAATTATATTATAAGTTTGTGACTATGTATTACATTGGAGTAGTGCCACGACTCTCTTGGGGGCCCACCAGTGGTCTGGGTATCTTAATTTGTTGTATATTTTTATTTTTTTTGTACATAACTCTCTTTTGTGCAGGTTACTTGTTGAAATTGTATTTATCTTCATATATTTCTTACAGGTTACTCGTGACTGTTTATATCTAACTGTTCATACTCTGATATCTAACGTCTTTTATGCAGGTCATGTTTTATTAATGGATATATGTTCATAGCTATCTAACTGTGCAATCATAGATTTATTTTCGTGTTTTATAAATTGTAGATTACTTCACATATTGGTTATTTAGGAAATGTTTGTAAGAACTACGTCTACTTCATTAAGTTACAAATTTCAATTACTTCATGTAGATTTGCATAAATTGTTAACTCTGTTTCCAACATCAGAGTGATATGATAAGAGTTGATTCCAGATATCTTTGCAGAAGGTTTATATACTGTATTAATTCGAAGTATATGCATTGACATCTTCATAATGGCAAAGCTCTCCATAGATTGTCTTATCCATACTCTGTATATCTATGTAGAAATTAGCATCGAGTTGATTCTGCTTGAATTATCAGTAGTGTTAAGGTGCCATTGTGACATAATCCACCACCGTAGACATAACAATTACATTTAAATTACATCATGGTGATTTTTATTTTCAGTCAGTGAGATTAGTGCAATGATAGGGTTTATTTCCTGTAAGATAAGAGTAATTGTGAGTTTTCAAAGAGATGCTTTAAGAATAGAGTTCATTTTGAAGAATTTATTTTGAAAGATAACTTGTGTTTATTAAGGGAGTGCTTGCTTATTCCAGAGTTGCTTGCTTAGAGTAATAAACTCACTATTCATAATTATAGATTCATTTTAAAGAGTTGTTCATTTAGATTAATAAGCTCATTGTTTGTAGTTAAAGATTGCTTTGTACATTTAAAATAAGGGATATCATTAAACTATATTTTATCTTGTTTAGAATATTTTAAATCATCTTCTAAGATAGAATTGTAGACTGAAAATGGAATGTTGATCCTTTTTTTTTTTTTAACATAAACGGTTATGTTGCTTTATTTAGAATATGGTAGAGAGGGCTGCCTAACNTAAGCTCATTGTTTGTAGTTAAAGATTGCTTTGTACATTTAAAATAAGGGATATCATTCAACTATATTTTATCTTGTTTAGAATATTTTAAATCATCTTCTAAGATAGAATTGTAGACTGAAAATGGAATGTTGATCTTTTTTTTTTTTAACATAAACGGTTATGTTGCTTTATTTAGAATATGGTAGAGAGGGCTGCCTAACCCTTACAAAGCAAATCAGAGCTACTGCTCTATGATTCTTCATCCAGCTAGAGTTCTTGTATTACATACAACTAGAATGCTAATACTAGTGAGACCAAGACAGCTGATAAGAAAGACTTCTAATGCCGAGACAAGATCCTCCGCTGGAGCTCCTTACAAAACTGAAGGCGATCTGCTGAGCCATCAACGATCTCCTCCTTTACCAGAGTTGGTGGCAGCTTCTGTTGATGCCTCAGAAATCTTGCTAAATGCCTTAGTTAATTCCTCCACCTTCTGCTCCAGATTACAGAGACGCTTCCCTAAGTCACCCATGAGATTAGTCGCATCCTTCAAACCAGTATGTATCTCATCTGAGAGTTCGTCCCTGAGATCCTGCATTTCAAAGTTGAGTGTTTCCCATTTGCGTTGGTTTGTGGAGGCTCTAATGCTTTCCAATTCTTCTCTGATCATATCTATTCGTTCTTTCGCTGTGAGAGGGGTTTTGGAGCCCGACTCCATGTCTTCGAGACCCGGATTATTCGCTGCTTCTTGATGCCCTGCGATTAACTCGTCCAACTGCTGAGATGGGTTTTGCATTGAGCGGGTTTCTTTTAACAGCAGACCTGCCTATCCCGGCTCGTGATCCTCACGGAGGAAATGTGATTCCAAATCTCTGAGTTGAGATCTCATTCGTCCGGCGGCTAGTTGATTCTGACGCTCTTCCTGTTTGACGGCATGCCCTTTTGAAAAGACGCATCTGGATTGGCTCTTGAATTAGGGGATCGAGTGATGAGATGTTTCCTCATTGATCTTCAACAGTCCTTTTCTTAATAGAGTACCTTGATTTGCCTCTTTATCGGCCTATCTGTTCAACAATCTTAGCACATGATAAATTTTGTGTTCATTGAGCTACTCCAAGAGAATGAGGGTCTATTTGTATAGATGAGCCAGCCTCATGTCCTTTGGAAATTTTTTGAGATTCAACGCATCCACCACCTGTTTAGAGTCACCCACAATCGTTAGTTCCTTGATGCCCAACTTTACCACCTGAGTTAGCCCTTGCCAAAGAGCTAAGAATTCGGCTTGGTTGTTGGAGGCAAAGCCCAGTCCCCAGGTGAAGGAAAATTTGGATGATCCAGTGGGTTCGAGAAGTATTCCTCCTCCCCCCTGCCCTGCCAAGGTTTCCTTTTGAAGCTCCATCAAAGAAGAGACACCATTCGTCTAGCGTCGACCTCCATTTCAGGAAATCTTGTTCCGTCATCCGGATCTCCCAATTCCTATTTTTTGGAGGATTGATTTGGTTGATATTCGGTTGAGTTTGCCAGAACTCCTTGAGCTAATTCCCTTCTTCAACAGTTAATGTGGCAGAGTTCTGGATAGAAGCCTTCACACTTATGGCTTCTGAAATCATGGTCTTGACTTTGATAGCCACCTGAGCTGGCAATCTTCTTTCTTCATTAAAAATCTTGTTGTTCCATTCTAACCAGATCTTCCAACAAATAAATTTGGGAATCCACATCCAGACTGTCTTGAGCAAATTCTTTTTTGTAAAATCGAACAGGGACAGGTACAGCCAACAATTAAAAAGCTCCTTACCCACGGTTGGTAGATTGGAGGCGACTAGAACCACAAGAATCCCCCAAACTTCTTTGGAGAATTCACAATTGAAAAGAAGATGGGAAATGGTTTCTTCTGCTTGTGCGCACAGGGGGCAGCGAGAAGGCCCTTCCCAACCTTTCCTTTTCAAATTATCAAAGGTTAAAATACTGTTGTGAATAAGAGTCCAGGCAAAGAGATCCACCTTAGGGATTGAAGGAAAGTTCCATAGGGATTTCCACGGGCCAGGGTTAGGAGGAACCCATGGAATGGCTGAGACTACCTTATAACCAACAGCTGATATGTAAGCCTCTGAGCCTGATCCCCAACCTCTTTTATCATTGCTTCCGGCACTTAAAGTTGATTTCCCATGGAGGAAATCCAACAGAGTTGTTGCTTCCTCTTTGAGTTCTTTCGGGTACCTTCCTAGGTTCCATCCTTCCCAGGATTGCTTGGCATCATTCTTCCACCGGGAAATATCCCAAAGCGTTCTGCAGTTTTTGTTCAACAGCCAGTCCTTGATGTTCCTTGTTTCTCTTAGATCCGAGAGGGGCAAATCTCCGAGAATGGAGTCCTCCCAAATCCAAATCTTTGAGCCATTCCCCAGAATCAAGGTGAGATTAGTCTTGAGAAGGGGCATGGCTCTTTGACACAAGTTAAAGATCGGTGAACCTATTTGAGTTTTTGTAGGCCTCTCCAAGCATCGGTCTCTATCACTTGTGAAATATTTTGTCCTAAGTATTTGCTTGCTCCAGGATCTTTTTCCTGTGATCATTTTCCAAAGCAGCTTCCCTCCCATAGCAATATTGTGGGCAGCCACATCCCTTATGCTAAGTCCTCCTTCCATCTTTGGCCTCTTGACCTTATCCCACTTAAATAAGTGAAGTTTCCTTTCACAATTCTTGCCTCCTTCCCATAGGAATCTCCGGAGCAGCTCATTGATTTTATTAGTAATTGTTTTAGGGGCGAGAAGAACAGAACATTGATAAATTGGAAGGCTGGTGATGACTGAATTCATCAACACCAATTTTCCTATTTTATTGAGCCACTTTGCTCCCCAAGCTTGAATCTTATTTTTAAGTTTGTCCACCATGGGCAGCCAGTGGGCTACTTTAGAATGGGCTTTGAAGATTGGAATCCCCAGGTAGATATATTTGTCCCAAACTGTTATTCCTTCCATCTCGAGGACCCGACTTATTTGTAACATTTCTCTAGGATTGCAGTTCCAGCCAAATATCTTGCTTTTATGGTAATTTATTTCGCTGCCAGAGCTGGCTTTGTAGAGTTCAAGATCTGTTTTGAAATTCCTTGCTATCTTGAGATTGGCAGCCCCCAATAAGAGTGTTTCGTCGGCAAACTGAGTGTGGCTGACCTCTTTGCTTTTGGGGACTACTCTAATACCCGGAAGATCTCTGCTTTGAAGTGCACTCTACAATTGAAAGCTGAGCACTGAAGCTTGTAAGACGTAGAGCATGGGGGAGAGAGGGCACCCTTGCCTCAATCCTCGAGAAGCCTGGAAAAACTTGGTTGGGCGTCCATTTATCAGAGGGGCGATCCAAGGTGTAGTGATGCATGCCTTCACCCAATTAATGAAATTCTGATTAAACCCAAACCTCCTCATAACCGCAAACAGAAAATCATGTCTAGCCCTGTCAAAAGCATTAGCTAAGTCCAGCTTGACTACCATGCCTTTTTATTTTTTTTTACAGCTAGAATGTATGGCTTCTTGAACTAGGATAATGTTGTCTAGAATTTGCCTCCCTTTCACAAATCCTCCTTGATTTTCCAGAATCAATTTTGGCAGAAATTTTTTGAGCCTGTTTGCAATTATTTTGGTGATAATTTTGTAACCAGTGTTAAAAAGGGAAATCGGTCTAAATCTGGCAAAATTTTTGGCACCTTTTTCTTTTGGAATGAGAGCTAAGAAGGACGAATTTGTGCTGCCTCCAAGTTTATTACAGACCTGAGCTTTCATGACCATTCTGCTTAAATCCTTTTTTATGATGTCCCAGCAGTGGGTGTAGAAGCGAGCTGTGAACCCATCCGGCCCAGGCGCTTTGTCAGGGTTCATTTTGAAGACTTCTTTCTTGATTTCATTCATAGTGACAGGTCTGTTCAAAATCCTATTGTCCTCTTCTGTGACCCGGACTGGGATTTCTAATAGTGGATTGGAGTTCTACTCCAAGTCCTCTTGGTCTGGCGCTGAATAAAGATTTTTAAAGTAAGAGTGAGCCGTCTCTTTGATGCCTTCGGAGTCCGTGTAAACTTGATCTTGCCAATGGATTTTGGTGATGAAATTGCAGTTGGTCCTTGCTTGGGCTTGCTTATGAAAGAAATATGTATTCTTATCCCCCTCTTGAAGCCAAAGCACCCTTGACTTGATTCTCCAGTATGTTTCTTCTTCCCTGCAAATTTTATGGTACTTCCTTTGGATTTCGGTTTCCTGGTTGAGGAGCTCCTGGGTCACTTGTGCTTCTTCCATGATTACCTGATGCCTTTCCAGCGTTTCCTGAATTCTTTTCCTTTCATCCATGGGTGAACCGTGGTTTTTTGCCCACATTTTTAGATTTATTTTGAGGTTTATGAGTTTCTCTTCCCAAACAAAGAAGGGGGATCTAGTGATGGAGATATTCCAGGTATGAAGGACCATATTTAGGAAGTCTTCCTGTTGTGTCCAATTTGGGCAGAATCTGAATGGGATAGGGCCTAGAGCTGAACTAGGAAAGAGAGATAGGGAGATAGGCTTGTGATCTGAAGTGTAATGAGGGAGGACCTTGGAAGTAGCCATAAGACCAAGAGTAAGGAAAGAGGATTGGACAAGGAATCTGTCGAGTCTGGAAGCTATGTGTCCTGGTCCTAGTCTTTTATTAGACCAAGTAAATTTCCCATTAATTGGAGTAATATCTTCCAATTCCCAATCCAAAATCAAGTCTTCAACCCATTCCCTAGCAGGGTCTCGAACTATCGATCCCCCTTTCTTCTCAACCAGAGAAAGGGTGACGTTTAGATCCCCCGCCACTACTAGGTTCTCAGAGTTTCTTTGGTTAAGAAAAAGAGCTAAGGAATCCCAACATTCTTTCTTCTCATTAACTGAAATAGGAACATACAAGTTAAATAAACTTACCAGATGTCCGGAGCCCTTGTGGAGAAGCTTGGTGAATATCCAATGAGTGGTTTCTGCTTCTTCTACTAGTTCAATATTTGAAGAATCCCAGAGGGTTGCTAATCCCCCCGAGGCACCTCTAGCGCTTACTGCCCTTCCCAGGCCTTTCTTCCAGAATACATTGCTTACTCGGAGGAAATATTCCTCCTCCAGTTTCGTCTCCTGGATTAGAAGGACTTCAGGTCTTGCTAGCCTTACTAAGTCTCTCAAGGCTTATTCTTTTATCTTGCTTCCCAGTCCTCTGCAATTCCAGGAGACAAATTGCATTATTTGCTTGGATGTGGAGGGGGGCCACCTTTCGGTGTCTTCCCCTATTTCGACCCCAATCTGGTGTTCATCATTTCCGTGATTGTATGCTATGTGCCCTGGGTTACTTCCTTATAGGATTGTTCTTCTCTTATTTTCTTCTCTGTCTTTCTACCCCTCTTTGGTTGGTCGGGAGTTCCTTTCGGGCTACTTGCTTCAGTATCCTCCTCATCCAGGGTTTCGGCATCTGTATTCGTATTCAGACTGATATTCTCCTTGCTCGTGCTTATACTCTTGGCGCCCGAGGTAGGATCCACTGGGGCCACGGGTTGTTGGTTTCCTCCTTCTTTTGTAACGATTGTGGGGGTTTCTTGTGCTTTTGGGGTTTCTTGAGAGTTTTTGTTTGGATTGCCCTCTTTTGGTGGCTCCTGGTTCATCTTGTCTCTATTTTTAGTATTCTGCGAGTTTTTCCCTCTCCTTACCCTTTTCCAGCCTTCTGCGTCCTCTATCCCACTGACTTGTAATTTGGGGCAGTTTCTTTGGAAGTGTCCATGCTCCTGACAGTTTCTGCACTTGAACGGCAGGTGCTCGTAATCCAGCTTCTGATAATGAGTCCAGGATCCAATAGTTAACTTGACATCTTCCGGAAGTCCCACCTCCAAATCGACTTCCACACAGATTCTGGCGCAGGTATACTAGCCTTTATTGTCAGCTTTATCAATGAACCTACCAACTCCATTCCCTATCCTTTGCAATGATTCAAAGTCCCAGCAGTGCATGGGAAGGTTTGGCAGTCTGACCCAAACCGACACTTCCTTATGCGTGTCCACCAATGGGTTAAAATCGGGGGTCCATTTGTTCAAATAAAGCCCCTACGTCCCCATGAAGTAGGGTCCATTCCTGAATACCAAATCTCGGTCTTCCTCGGAGATGAACTCAAAGACGAAGTATCCTCTTCCGACTAGGTAGCAGGTTACTCCATGCGCTAGATTCGGTCTCCAATTTCGTTGGATGCAATCATCCGTAGTCCTGGTGGATGACCACATGCCCATAAACTGACCCACTAATCCTCGTTGAGATAATTCCACAGCTATTTTCATTGGGTTCTCTTCGGGTAAGACAATTTCGGGGATTTCATCAAGTTTCTTGATAAATTTCGGAATCTCGGGGGGGG
>SNQJ01S0121368.1:49056-59578 GCA_010110895.2 Picea sitchensis | reverse complement strand
CCATTGGAGAGGGAAGGGACCCAAGTCCTCTTTCTCCATTGTGTATCTTTGGATTTCATCAATCAGATCAGCTTATACATTGGTGATATTGGTCCATTTATATTTGTTTTTAATTTCTTTATATGCTCATATTTTCATTTGGTTTTTGTTTAATTCTTGTTTCTAACTTTGTAGTTTTCTTTTTCTAACCTTTACCTTCCAGCTGTCATGCCTAGCAGAGCCCAACTGGGCATGTAAGTACTCTCATTTTTCTCATCAAGTGACGAATAGAGTGCAAACAGCTTGGATCGTTTGAATTCCTGTTAATATAAATAGATTCATGCATGGTAGTTGAATTTCAATAAATTTAGTTGGTAGTCTGTAAGTTTAAAAACATAATGTAGAAGAAAGTCTGATTAGTTTTTATCATTTACTTTTACACAGGTCGGTTGAAGGAAATTGCAGAGTTAGTGACTTAGATTGAATTTATAGTTAGTGGATAATTAGTGAATTTGATTTAACATTTAGTTGTGATTTTATAGATTAAGAAATGACATCAAGATAGCATAGATTAAACTTATCCTTACGACACAATCTCATAGGATTTCCCTCTCGTAGGAAATAGATTTATACTTAAAAATAGAATAGAGTTGTTGTTAGTGTTCCGTACCCATTTCACACTAGTTACTCTGCTTTGTACTTGTTCAACACTGTTATGATTATTTCAGTTAATTAGAAGTTAATCCGGTTTGATATTTCCTTTTTGAACAGTGAATTTTAAATCTTTTTTTTTAGATCTAGATTCATAGAGTATTTCTCATCCACAACACTGTAGATGACTAAAGGATAGAATAGGATTTGGTGATTAAGATTAAAACATTTTCTTCCTACATTTATGATAGATGAATTGTGAATTAATAGATGATAGAATAGGATAGGAGTTCTGATTAAAAGTTAAAATAGAATTTAGATGATTTGAAGGAGAGCTTAGAGTTATGTTTGGTATTTAAATTACATTTCTCTAGTTTTGGCATAGATTAAATGGTTTGCTTAGCATTAGTTGTAGACAATGGTTAAAATAGAATAGATGAAAATAATGGTTAAATATCCTTTCCTGCATTTTGAAAGTAGAGAGTTTTATAGATAGAGTAATTTGGCTTCGTTTTGAATAGTCTTTAGAAAATTCTTACCCACACATATAGTGTAGCAGCTCTAAGATTACCAACCTTGGTCTGACAATTTAATGTTTTCAGGTCATTAGAAAGTGATATAATTTACCTAACATTTTTGGTGTCGTTGTCGGGGAGCTGTTTAAAAGGTAAGTTAGATAGTTGTCTTTAATTATTTTTGACATGTTTGGTATGGTGTTTTCTAGAAGGTTGATGGAGGAGGATTTGTAAGACGAGAGGTAAGATCATCTGTTATCACAGGTTCCTCTGAAACTCAATCTTAGTCTTTATTTTATTAGTTTCTTTTTATAGTATGTTTTCATGAGAAATATAGATAATAAAGGTAGATTTAGGGAAAACTCAAAACAAGAAAAAGATCCAAAAAATATTTTTGGTGGGCGACAGGGTTTTGTCACCACTTCTGCAGATAGGTATTTTAAGAAAAAACAACAAAAAGGAGAAAGCTCCACCCAAAAAGAAATAGAAACTGAAATCGAGATATTGGCTGAGGAGACTATTGAAGGAAACATAGGATTAGAAGAAGAAACACCTGAAATTGGACTAGAAGGTGACAATACAATATCTGAAGAACTTCAATCAACACTGATTACACCTCTAAAACCAGGTGATACCACCCATTCTGGAAAACAATTTCCTAGTAATCCAAATTGGGTTGATTTAGTTAATCTTGAGAGAGTGCAAGCTCTTCTTGAGAACATTAATCCTATAGTTTCATAGGTAGATACCACAATCGTTGGAGTAGAATTAATAGGATCCTCAGACAATCCAATTATTCAATTAAGGGATAAATATTATGTTAGAAGGAACTCCATTGCAAAAGAGGAAAGGTGGGATTTCATGCCTTCCCCAAAGAAATATTGAATTGCATATACAATCTCCGATCAACCTTTTAACAGAACTGAGAGGGAAAGAGAAATGGAGAGAAGAGAGGGAGCATAACTTCATAATGAGCATAGGGAGGAAGAACAAGAAGAAAATGAACCAAGACCAGAACCTACCTTTGGATTCCCAATCTTGGATTTGGTTCAAAATATCAATATGAAAAGTATTCCACCCTCTGCACTACCGACCTTTTATGGGAAAAGTAGTGAAGATCCAGATGTCTTGCTTTTTGAGTTTGATATCCTCTACAGAAGTTACAATTATCTGTAGGATGCACATAAGTTGAAGTTGTTTCCTGCAACTCTAAAGGATTCTGCATTACGATGGTTTATGGGTTTATGAGAGTACAGTATTAGATCTTGGGAGGATATGAAAGCAACATTTTTAAAGAAATACCAAGACTATTGTAGACCCAAGGATTCTCAAAACGATATTTTCAAAATGAAACAACATGATGAAGAGAGTCTCAAGGATTTCCTAGAAAGACTTATATATATTCTCCAAAAATCCAAATATAATGGTGTTGGGCCCCAACAACTCCCCCTATATTTTTACAAAATTTAAAGGGCCCCTATTAGAATCTTGATAATTAAAATGAGCTACAAAATCAACATTTTAAAATAGTTCTATGCCTTGGCTTGCTTTGAGACAAACTTAAGACATTCACTATAGTATGAAACATTCATTACAAGAGTATATGTCAAAAGTTAGAAACGAGCATAAAAATCTCAATTTAAACAAAAACGTTAATTTTTATCAAATGATTACTTTCGTTTCAATTATGATTATGTGTTCATTATTTTGCTCATTAGCAAGTTTGATTATTTTGAATAATGTGTTCAATACTTCATCAAATAATATCTTGGTTGGTTTCTCATTTTCATAAAATCATTTGGTGATATCAATTAATTAAATTCTTTTTTCATTTTGCATCTCATAATAATAATAAAAAATAAAAAAGAAGTATCTATCATTTGTTTGATTTTGTAAAAAAATCAAAATTATTATTTTTCTCTTCTCCATTAACTTGAAGCTTCTAGAATTAAGATCATAATTGAAAGGAAAATATAAACAATGCTTGTTTAGAACTTATAGTTAGCTTAAATTTATTTTTTATTTTTCTAAATTTTGTTTTATTCTCAATTTTTAGGTTATTAATTTAGGTTTCTTTTTGTTTCACAGGTTTCTGTTATCAAATATTTGATACAGATCTGATCATGGCTTGATTTTATTATCCAAATAAGTTCAAGATGATTGATCCAAAAATAATATTGGATTTCTACAAATAATTTTATGAGCAACAACAAATAAAATTTGGAAAGGCGTCAAGATCAGACACATGATTTTGCAGGACTGATTGCAGCCAAACCGTGAGGAATTTGGATAAACGGTTGAAAACCCAGAACCAAAATGGACCCATTTACCTTCATCATAGAGATTTTCCCAAAAAAATGCACGATTTGAGAGATATTTTAGTCTCTTTTAGAGACAAATGTCAGGTGGTGGAAATTAATAGTGACGCCCAGACTGCTCATTCATTTTTATAAATATATGAGAAAGGTCAAAGGATCAGAGAATTGGAGAGGAGGATTTTAATCCTTTCTCTTTTGTATATTATTGATTTTGTAAACTTTTTATTTCTTTTCAAATGGAGTAATGGATGGTTGAAATCTTTGAGAGAATGGACGAGTATTTTCAAAGAAGAATATGGAATTCTAGGTTGCTTAATGGCTTTTGTCCTATAAGTAAAATGATTTTATTTTCATATAATATCTTCATATTATTTGAATAATTGATTATGCATTGATTTAAATAGCTTTAGTTTTTTTTATCAATACATGGTTAATTATTATCATTTATGTATTAATTTTTCCAATCTTTAAAGTCTATTATCCAAAAAAATTCTTCCAGGACTACAGAATGGATAAGTGATTCCAAAAACTTAATAGAACGCAATATATGCATTTTGGTTTTAGCCTTTTGTTTATAATGTTGTTATTTATGTTTTTGTAATCTTGTTACATGTGCAGGTCTGATATCTTTAGATTAAATGATCTATGATGTGTAGGAGGTTTTATTTATAAATACCATCTATCATTTGCTTCATCAAAATACAAATGTTGTGATTATATCTTCGATTTAAATAATGAGATTTATCTTTGAGTTTTAAATTGAATGATAAAATGCATATATTTCTTCCAGATTTATCTTGTTGTAATCATGTATAATTATGAGATCACAGGTTTATGTTTTTGTTTCCTTTTTTGTCATTAAAACCTAATCTGTCAATACATGTTCTAAATTTATTTAGAACAATCATAAGGTTCATTGTAGATTTCTCTCTTGGACATGGCAGTTGGATGTTCACCACTCATGCAGATGCTTGGATACACCTCACTAATTCATTGACATGATATCTTCTTTGTGTTTTTCTATCATTTACATATCATTGAAACTAGAATGTATGGTTAAGCTTTGACTATCCACATGTTCATGTTTCATTAAATTTTTTTGCAAGATTCTTTAAATTTAAAAAAGGATAACAATAAATATTTTTATGTGATTTCTTTATCTGCTTCCTAGAAGCAATCATTTTTCCATTGATTTTCGTAAGTTTCGATTAAAACTTGCATCTTGTAAATCATGTAAATAAACGAGACTTGTATATCTTCTACTTAAATACAACTACTATAGTTACATTTGAACATATGTACATATATATAGTGTGTTTAGTAATTAGTTAGTTATTTCTCTCTTTTATTCGTTTCTTTTAGGATTATTAGATTGGCTAACAAAGTCATTAAACCCGTCAGAACGAGTTACACCAAACGGCTTGGGTTATTTAGACAACCCTAGACCGGACTCACTCTTTCAGTTGACGGATGTTCATTTTCTCCTGTCAACAAATGGTCTCCAAGATGAAGCTATCAAAACTCTTTTCTTAAAAAGTGTTTTGGAATAATATATAGATACTCTTAATCTAATGGCTTCAGGGGACATCTACCAAAAAACCTTCGAATAAATTAGTGAGTTGTGTAGAACCTATTCAAGAAGTAAGGGGAAAACAATAAAGAGTGTGAGAGAACCTTTTAATAGAAACACTAAAGTCACTACCTCTAGAGGAGTTACTAGGAGTGAACTAGGCAATCTTCTAGAAAATTTCAAAACTGATATCCTTAGTACCATTGGCTCTCAGTTAGATACTCTTAAAATTAAGAAAAAACAGGAAGATGAAGACCTTGTATTAGGAATATATTGTCCTAGATGTAGGAAAATACATTCTCGGCGGGAATGTCCTTTGGATAATATTTCCGTATGTGGAATTTGTACTGATAACCATGCAACAGAGGATTGCCCATCATTACCTGGGTTACAAACTATATACAAGGGAGGGGAGGCTCCAGAATCATCATAGCCACCTAGGAGGCCATGGCAACCTAGGAATCAAAACATGTATCAGGATCCAACCCCCCAACCTTCCAGTTATTACCCCCTTTTTAAATAACAACAACAACCTCAGCAACAACAATGGAATTGGCCAAATTGGCCACCACAGAATGTATCTAATCCACAACCTTGGAATTGGCAAGGGCATAATTATGGAAGTAATCAACAACCTGCAGTATCAATGCCTCCAAACCCAAATACTTAGTACCTTCCCAATATGCAACAACTATTGCCTAGATTTATTCCACCACCACTACCACCAATTCCACAAAATTCACAACAATTTCGCACTCACAACCCTCCTCGACCTACCATATTACCTGCTCAACCCATTCCAAATCCTAACAATAGGCCACCTCATCCTCTCAAAAATGATAATTTTCAAAACTTTCTAGCTTACACCATCGCTCCCATTCCCATACAATAAATTTAGTTGAGATCTGGGAAGGTGTTAAATAAAACTCCACCAATAAGAAGGACATCTCCTACCATTATTATGCAAGAAGAAGAGGAGGAAACTCCTGATGAATTACCAAATGAAGAAACCTTGGAAGATGTCATTATTCCGAAAAGTCAATCATCTAATCCTCAACAATTTATACAAACTTGGATTCCTTGAACACCTTCTTTTCCTGAGAGGTTGATTATTGAAAAACCAATTGTTCAACCTGAGTTTGATATCATGAATGAGTTGAGAAATGTTTGTGTTAAGATTCCATTGTTACAAGCAATAAGGGATGTTCCAATCTATGTGAAAACCATCAGGGAACTTTGTATTAAGAAACCTAGTCAGAAACAAAAATATCCCCCCACTATACATCTCATGGGACAGTTATCAGATTATATCTTTAAATCACCTAAAATTGTGAAGTATGCCAACCCGAGAAATCCATTAGTAACTGTATCTATCAATAATATTTCCATTGGTAATACTTTAGTGTATTTGGGTGTAGCTATTAACATAATGACCATCAATATTGTTGAGTGGTTACATTTGAGCCATCTCCTTCGCCCTACTCCCACAGCTCTCGAACTTGCTGATAGAACAACTGTCAAACCTGTTGGGATTTTAGATGACATCCTGGTCACATTATATTCATGGGAATATCCTGTGGAATTCATGATTATTCAATCGAAGGATCCCACGAAAGTTCATCCAATTATTTTGGGAAGACCTTGGTTGGCTACAACTAATGCTTTCATAGGGTGTCATGGAGGAGATATGTTTATTTCAAATGGAGTTTCCTCGCAAAAGCTCACTTTATATCCACCAGCTCAACCAGTTTCTAAAGACTTACGATGGTTAACATGTCCCTATAATGAGGATGATTTGGAAGAACCCTTATTTTCCATTGATGAGTTTCGAGCTCTTCAAGAACCAATAGAAGATAATATCTTGAGCCAGTTTATGTCACTAATAGAAAATGTGGAAATTCCACAAACATATTCTCAATATGAACAAATTTTTAACGAGGAATTCTAGGAACATAGTGATTCATTTACTTCATTCTCATCATCTATGGTTTTTACCATTGATGAACATTTAGGATCATCCACTATTCCAATTGAGATTGGTCCAGGGAAAAGCTTGTATATTAATTATGGATTAAGTCCAAATCAACAAAAGCAATTAACGAAAGTTTTAAAAGAACAATCAGGGGCATTCACATGGGAGTATACTGATATGAGAGGAGTGCACCTTGATACATGTATTCACCATATCTATACTCAATCTGAAATAAGACCTGTAAGACAACCACAAAGATGAATGAATCCTATCCTGAAGGACTTTGTAAAGGAAGAATTACAGAAATTACTAAATGTAGGATTCATATATCCAATTTATGATAGTAAATGGGTGTCACCTCTTGTAGTGGTGCCTAATAAAGTAAAATAAAAGTGGAGGATGTGTGTGGACTTCAGGGAACTCAATAAGGCAACCCTGAAGGACTATTTTCCTTTACCTTTCATAGATCAGGTCTTAGATACTTTGTCAGGAAAGAAATACTTTTCTTTTCTAGATGGATATAGTGGGTATAATCAGATCCAAATTGCTCTGGAAGACCAGGATAAGATAAATTTCATATGCCCATGGGGTACCTATGCTTATAGGGTGCTACCATTCGGATTATGTAAAGCTCCTACTACATTTCAAAGAGCAGTCCTGGGAATTTTTGCTGATTTGATCCATGATTCTGTGGAAGTCTATATGGATGATTTTACTATGTTTGGAAACACCTTTGAAGAAGCCCTGAACAACTTGGAAAAAGTTTTAATTTGTTGTCAAGAAAAAAAATTGGCCCTCAGTCACAAGAAGTGTAGGATGTTATCAACTGAAGGGATAGTCTTAGGTCACCATTTATCCTCAAAAGGAATCAAAGTAGACCCAACCAAAATTGATGTTATTGTAAAACTTTCACCACCAAAAAATCAAAAGGAGGTGAGGAGTTTTCTGGCCCATGCTGGGTATTATCGTTGATTTATTGAGAATTTTACAAATATAGCAGGTCCTATGTTCAAATTACTGACAAAAAATGTAGAATTTTGTTGCAATGATAATTGTCAAATTGCTTTCGAGACTTTAAAAGAGAAATTGTCAACGGCACCAATCTTAAGAGGACCAAATTGGTCTCTTCCTTTCCATATTTCCACAGATGCCTCAGACACTACCTTAGGAGGAGTACTCAGACAAAAATAAAACCAACAAAATTATGCCATCTACTTTACTAGCAAGAACTTAACTCCTCCCGAATTAAATTATACTGTGACAGAGAAGGAATTTTTGGCTGTCATTCATGCCATCAATAAGTTTCGACATTACATCACTGGGTATGAAGTTTTTGTACATACCGACCATTCTGCTATTAGATTTCTGATGAAAAAACCAGTTACTACCAGAAGGATTACATTATGGATTTTGTTACTTCAAGAATTTAACATCACTATAGTTGATCGGCCAGGAAAAGAAAATTTAGTTGCGGATTTTCTTTCTCGGATTCTTCAAGATAGTAATGACATTCCAGTGAATGATAATTTCCCTGATGAACATTTATTTGGAGTAGTTGTTAAGACCCCATGGTTTGCAGACACAACAAACTAATTAGCTACAGGGAAATTTCCATCTCATTTGTCATAACCACAAAAGAGAAGGATTGTCCAACATAGTGCTTATTACTCCTGGGTAGGCAGTGATATTTTCTATAAAAGTTTTGATATGATCATTAGGAGATGTGTTTGGGAAGATGATATTCCCGATATCCTTAAATCCTATCATGATGGGCCATGTGGAGGACACTTCTCTGATAAGAGAACAACATATAAAGTCTTACAATCAGGATATTACTGCCCAACACTATTTAAGGATGCAACAAAATATGTAAGAAGTTGCGATAGCTGTCAAAGGATGGGGAGACCTACCGTAGCATATGAGATGCCTTTACGACCTCAGGTTGTGATTCATCCATTTGATAAATGGGCACTTGATTTTGTAGGACCAATTTCCCCAATGTCTAGAAAGAAGAAGTACATCTTAGTTTGTATAGATTTTGTGACCAAGTGGGTAGAGGCAAAATCCTTATATCAAGCAACTAAGAAATCGGTGGTCGAATTTATGTATGAAGATACCTTTACCTGCTTTGGTGTTCCACGAGAAATTGTTACTGACCAAGGTGCTCAATTCACCTCTAAACTAATGAAGGAGCTTACAAATAAATATGGGATAAAACAATGTAAGTCTTCCCTGTACCATCCGCAAGCTAATGGACAAGTGGAATCCATGAATAAAGTTTTAGAAGCTATTTTGACCAAGACAATACATTTACATCATAAAGATTGGGCAGATAGACTTCCAGAGGATTTGTGGGCATATAGGACTACGTGGTGAAACGCCACTGGTCATACCCCTTACGAACTGGTATATGGTAAGAGAATTCTCCTTCCCATAGAATTTTAGATTCATACCTTCCGTATAGAAGAAGAATTGGGTTTAAATTTGGATGAGGCATAGAAACAACGGGTTATGCAATTGAATGAATTAGATGAATTCAGACAAGATGCCATTCAACGAACTAGTTTAATTCAAAATCAACGAAGTAAATGGCATGATAAGTTTATTAAAAAGAATCATTTTCAACCCGATGATTGGGATTTATTATTTGATTCAAGGTACAAAAATTTTAAGGGAAAACTTACAACATGTTGGTTAGGACCTTATGAAGTCGAGACAATTTTTGACAACGGTTCCATTAAGATTAAGACCATTGATGCCTCACAACATTCTTTCGTAGTAAATGGACATCGACTGAGAATTTATCATAAATATCTATCCAAAGATGATTTCATGCAGGATATATCGAAACAAACAGAAATGGAGTTAGTAAGAGAAGAGCCTTCCTCTTCTCTTGTTACTCCTTGATTCTTTTTCCTTCTTAAATATGAATATATATATATATATATATATATATATAATTAAAAAAAAATGATAAAAGGTTTTTTTCTTGTCTATATAGTTTTTTTTTTCTTGTTTGATCTGTTTTTAAGTTCTGCAGGATTGAGGCAGGTACAAAATGGAAGCATCTTTATTCTTCGCAACAGGTAAGAAGGTAAGATTGTTTATTTTTCAATACTTCCATATTGTCTTGCTTTAATCTAATAAATTTTGAGCTTGTTTGCTTCCTTTGTGTAATGTCCCCACTTTGGGACATCATCACAGGGCAGAGACTTATGATGACCAGAGTAGCCAGATGGATGTTGTAGCGAGTACAGGGGTATTTGAGAGACATTTTGGGGTCCAGTTGGCATTTATCACCATATTCCATCATTATGAGCCATTCCGCATAGGTTGGCTTTGGTTTCGTTCCATTTCGACAATTTCCATGATTTTGACTATTTTGAGCTATAAGTTAATTAAAATCACTGAAGAGGGCATTTGGGGCACATTACTTGGAGGAACCTCTCAGTGTAATAGCTCATTGGAATTGGGAGGAGAAGCACTACAGGATGGGATATCTAGAAGTGACTTACAG
>SNQJ01S0121368.1:22001-49046 GCA_010110895.2 Picea sitchensis | reverse complement strand
GTCTATCTTCTTGGCCATCTGTTGAGCATTCCAGATCGGCATCTTCATTGTAGCAGGTTTCTCTATTTTATGAATAAAGAAGAATTGAGATGTTTTGGCTTGTCTATATTATTGCATATGGTTGAGGTATGTTCCATGGTTATTTATTTCTGTTATTTTCTGAATACACACATATAAACACATCTAAAAGGTAGATCAACAAAGTGTTTGACGAAATACCACAACCAGAAAAAGTTTTAAAAAGACACCAAAATAGTGATGATCCTTGCATAATGGCTTGGGATCATTACACTTTGTTTCTCATTAAAGTATGAGAGGAGCATCTATTGGGTATAGGCTTATTCCTTTTCCAAACCCAGTAGATTATTACACTTTGTCTCAACGAGCAATAACTAACTTGGGCTCGTAAAATCCACAAGTAAGTGATTATTGTTCCACCAAATCATTTTCTACAAATTTTTATATTTGCACTCGAGTTGGATGATGTGGGATACATTAAGGTCCACCTTCCAACAAGTCTCACTCCATCAACATCAACACCTTATCTGGAGATGAGGCTAGAAACTATTTAGTACCTTGGAATCTGCATGCCTTAATGGTAGATCTCCTTGCTAACAATGGGAATACATTAATGTCTCTTGGTTGATAGATCTTACAGGTGACTCGACATCAAAATATCTATTCATACATGTTAAGATGTATTACAGGTACCTTGAGGCCCATTGACATCAATGGTGGGTCCTCTCGCATTGGTTAACAACATACATTAATGGATGGTAATCCATTGACTTCTTTTTTTGTTCGACTTCAAAACATTTATTCACACAATAACGATTTGTACCATGGGTAAAATCTTTGAATCTGTTGTATATTTGATGATTTTGGTTGATTCCTCTTTTGAAATAAAAGGAGGACAAGTTCAGAGTTAGTCGTAGATTTGTTTGCTCCAAAATGGGAATTTTTTCTGCACCTCAGCAGGGTTGGTATACTTGTCTAGTTGCAGTTGGTTTTCAGTTACAGATCTTGGATCTCGGTGTTTGGATAGAGATAACTCTGTTCAGATTGTTCTCGCTGCAGTTATTGTTCATCTTATTTCAACATTTTTCCAGTTTCTATTTCATACCAGTTTGGTACTGGTTTTTCACCAGTTTATTTCAGCACTCTTTCAGTACTTGTTTTGTACCAGTTTTGTACCAGTCAGTTTACTCATGAGAAAGAATAATATCAGTTCTAGCCAGGAAAAACATCAGATTGGTTTCAAAAGGATCCGGGGGAAGTTTGTTGCAAATATTTTTTCAGCTGTATAATTCATTAAAATCAAAGGAAAAACAGGGAGAACTTTTATAATGTCTCTGTACCAACGTAGCTGGAGGCATTGTAGTCAGTAGGAGACATCTATGGAAAAAAGATACACTCGGGCTCTGATCTTCAACACCTGTTACAAAACATGAAAATAGTAAGTAATGGATGAGGTATGTGCTTCTTTAATTAATCATTCAAATTATTAATACATTTAAATTTATTAAAATAATGATCGAGCCACCATCCTTCCATAATGAGATTTGGCCTTTGACAAAATGATTTCACCTGCCCTCTCCCGAGAATGATTTTATCCTTACCATGTGGTGCATTTTCTCCATTACTCTCGCACGATTTTAGACATGTACTCTTTGTACTTTGAGACACTCCACTCATGATGAATCCTCATGAACATTATCTATCTCATGATTTTATATACACTTTGCCATGAACAGTATCTTTGCAACTACCGTTATCTCTGCATGATTTCGATAAGTACTTCGGGGTGGTTAATTAATGATGAAAACATTTGATCAACCACACTTAGTGATGCCTGCAGATGTTTTACCTCTTTTTAAGACATTGTTTAACCCTATCGCGCATAATGTATCTTCCCTTATCCATTCTCAACCCGACCTACATAATTCACTATCTTACCTTCACCTCTGTACCCGTAAACATGGTAGCTAGTAGGCATGAACTAGATAGTCTGGCCGAGATTGCTACTTTGACGAAATTTTGAGATACCAAGAACATTTTTAAAGCTACAGGATGGATGCCCTTTCTAGAGAAATTTGATGGATATGATACAAATATTTCCCTGCAATTTGCTAAGACCTTCAACGGGCATCGCACTATTATCAAAGGCCTTGAATTGGTAATTACAAAGAGTCTTATTAGTCGAGCAATGGGTCTGCAACATACAAGGAAAAGATGGTGTAAAGGCAAACCAATTGCAAAGGATATTTTTAATCAGTTGTTGATTCCTGAATTCAAAGATGCTTACTGGTCAGAGGCATTCCTAAAAACTGGTTGTCAGGCTTATGGGGTAAGGTTATGTATATTTTGCAAAAATTTGTCACCTATGAAGGATGTTTTGATACTTTATATATATATCATGCTAAGTTGTTACTCCATCTGGAAGGAAATTCCCCTATGAACATTCTGTATTATCTGCTCCAAACACTGGGGAAAATGGAGAACCAAATTCAGAAAAGTACAACTAATCTTAAGGGTAGTTTGTCTCATCATGGGTTAATTAAAATTCTTGTTTCATTTTCTTTGGAAGCCAAATATTTAACCTAGGAAGGGTGTCTTCAAGGGAATTTTAAAATTGGTAAATCTAAGAATTTGGGATCAAAGCCAAAAGTCAGTAAGGCTACAATTTTATCTAATAGACGGACTCGGCTTCAGTCTGCCTCTGAATTACCCGAATCCCCTGCATCTGTTAATTCTGAAAGACGTAGAACAAAGAAAAAACATGATATTACTGAACCAGAAACACCCTCTGAAAGTAAAAAGCAGTCGAGAGTGCTATTCTCCCCTGATACCTCTAAAGCTCCAGTACCCAATAATTAAAATACAAAGGAAGAGGAAGACAAGTGTATGGAGAAGCCACATCCAGGTAAGGAAAAGATGCAGTATAGTGAGTCGAAAGAAGTTACAGATAAACCGCCTAGCCCTTTTCATTTTGAGCTAAGATTGGATGAAGACCTCGACTCTGACAGAGTCGAGGACTTCATTGTTAAACCAAGAATCAAAGAGAAGTCTTTAGCTAACCCTTCTCATTCAAATCCTATGACCAGAAGTAAAATTGCTAACATGGAGGAAGCTCCTATAGTGGGAACAGATTTCCAACCAAGTCCAACTTGGAGCATGTCACAATTATTAAAAGAAGTTCACAGATGGGTAGAAGGTGTTGAAGACTTTAGGAAAATTCTTAAGGAGGAAGAGATTTCTCCAAAACAGGATGTTCAGGACCTCGTTGGTAACTCTACAACTAATTTTCTTGACTTTCAACATCCTGTAGCTAGTGAAGACCTTGTTGAAAAACTTGTTAACTTTGTTTTGAATGATGTTCAAGGTTCTGTTGAAAATGAAGTTGAAGATTGTAAGAAAATAGAAGAAGCCCCTGAGGTACATGAATCAATGTCTACACCAATGCAAGAGAATGTTGATGGAAATTCAGAAGGTTTTTCTCCTACAGATGTTGATTCTCGAAGTGAAAAAGGATGTATTTCCCTTGGAAGACTGGTAAGAATAAATGTGCGCCTAAAGGAGAAACTTCAAGAATATGAAGTTATTAATAGGCATATAGAAATAGAAAATGAGTTGAGAATAATACAGAACACCCATCTGAGAGCTAAGGTAGAGTGGCTAAAAGGAAGACAGAGCGAGTTTCTTAAAAAGATGCAGAAAATTGAGAAGATTGCTCATCAGAGACAAGCACAGATCGGAAGATTAAAGAATCAAGTTAGATAGTTGAAGATACCAATAGTTCTTGGTTTCCAAGTTCTCATTAATTCCCCTATTCCTAGTTTTGTTGCATGAGGACATGCAAGTACTTCAGCCTAGGGGAAATGTTGGGCCATGAATATGACCTCTATTTTGCATATCTTTGACTTGTTTTTCACCTGTTTTGCACCAGTTACCAGCATCTTATATCTCCTTTTGACAAATATCTATCTATTTTGCTACCTTTTTAGCCTATATCCTTTTTCCCTACCTAACCATGTTTTTAAGGTAAAAATATCATCTTTTAATACATTTTGAAAATGTTTTAATATTTTGAATGTTAATTAAAAGAATGCATATTATGATTAATGGACTAATGCAATATTGGGATGCAACTCTTTTGACTACTCTATTGCAGATTATCACATGTTGACACGACCTCCTTTTTGCTCGTGAAGCTTCATAAAAGTTTGATGCCACTTTAGCATATAAGTTGGACTCCTATTCAAAGAATAACATATGCAGAGACACATTTACTGGAAGTTGTTATTCGAGGCGAATCTCATGACACTTCGTGTCATGAGATTGCCCATTCAAGTTTATTATGTAATTAATACTTTGCATGGATTTTCCAGTTTTAGCGTTGGTAGTTAGCTTAGATGGAGGATCACCGATCCAAAAATGAGGATTAAAAACATTATAAAATGATGGGTCTGCCTCGGTATGAGGGAAACGACTGATTTTGAAAAACTTCGATTGAGACTTTTGATAACTAGAATGATACTGGTTTTCTCTCTAAATTGATGTTTGGTTAAGAATTGAACACATGGATTAATCGTTTCTGCAATAGTTGTTGAATGGATATGGTAGCATAGATCGTTATTTTATGAAACGTTAACAGGGATCTCTTTCTCAGTGGGAGGGCCCACCACCAGAGGTAGATGATATCTCCATTTTATAGTAGATATACAAAGTAGATGTTGATTGTCTTTTCTATAGAAATAATCATTGTAGAAATTGTTCCATGTTTTTATGATTTAAATATACAACTGTTAGATTAAATTTTGTTATAATTTAGATCACACGGAATTGTAATTCCGTAGAATAATATCTGTGCACAGAGCATTGGATAGTTGGCAGATAGATTTGAATAACCATGTTTTGTGCTTTGTAGATTGAATCATCAATTTGCCAAAGTTGTAGATTGAACTATAAGATAGAAATAGTGAATGGTAGAATTAAATAGGTTTTAAATTAATTCATAAGGCTTGGATAGTTTGAATTCCTATTAATATAAATAGATTCATGCATGGTAGTTGAATTTCAATAAATCTAGTTGGTAGTCTGTAAGTTTAAAATCAAAACGTAGAAGAAAGTCTGATTAGTTTTTATCATTTACTTTTACACAGGTCGGTTGAAGGAAATTGCAGAGTTAGTGACTTAGATTGAATTTATAGTTAGTGGATAATTAGTGAATTTGATTTAAGAGTTAGTTGTGATTTTATAGATTAAGAAATGACATCAAGATAGCATAGATTAAATTTATCCTTACGACACAATCTCATAGGATTTCCCTCTCATAGGAAATAGATTTATACTTAAAAATAGAATAGACTTGATGTTAGTGTTTCGTACCCATTTCACACTAGTTACTCTGTTTTGTACTTGTTCAACACTGTTATGATTATTTCAGTTAATTAGAAGTTAATCAGGTTTGATATTTCCTTTTTGAACAGTGAATTTTAAATCTTTATTTTTAGATCTAGATTCATAGAGTATTTCTCATCCACAACACTGTAGATGACTAAAGGATAGAAGAGGATTTTGTGATTAAGATTAAAACATTTTCTTCCTGCATTTATGATAGATGAATTGTGAATTAATAGATGATAGAATAGGATGGGAGCTCTGATTAAAAGTTAAAATAGAATTTAGATGATTTGAAGGAGAGCTTAGAGTTATGTTTGGTATTTAAATTACATTTCTCTAGTTTTGGCATATATTAAATGGTTTTCTTAGCATTAGTTGTAGACAATAGTTAAAATAGAATAGATGAAATTAATGGTTAAATATCCTTTCCTGCATTTTGAAAGTAGAGAGTTTTATAGATAAAGTAATTTGGCTTCTTTTTTAATAGTCTTTAGAAAATTCTTACCCGCACATATAGTGTAGAAGCTCTAAGATTACCAACCCTGGTCTAACAATTTAATGTTTTTAGGTCATTAGAAAAGTGATATAATTTACCTGACAGTGTCTATCATGCCAATCTTTGTCCCTTTCTTTTTGAACTTGTTGGTGGAACCCTGCTAGGATCTGGTCTTCCTCCATGGTTATTAACTAGTTTAGTCGCTCCTGTACTATGCCTCATTCTGTCATATATGTGATTGCTGCTACACACAACCTTGGTACTAAAAATTTTAATGGAACCACTGCTTCTTGGCCATAGACCAATTTAAATGGCATGTGCCCTAACAAATTTTTGCATGTAGTCTTATATGCCAATAATACTACTGGTACTTTGAGGTCCCATTCGTCCTTGTTGACGTTACAGATGTTTGTCAGCATAGTCTCTATGATTTTGTTAAATGCTTCCACTGTGCCATTTGTCTGTGGATGATATGGTGTGCTCCTCTAATGATGGACTTCAAACTCTTCAGTCATAGCGCTGATGGTGTTGTTTATGAAGTGTGTGCCTTGGTCGCTCATCAAAACTCTTGGGCATCCAAATCGAGTGATTATTTGTTCAAATAGGAAGTGTGCTACTATTTCTGCATTGCAATATTTCACTGGTGTGGCTTTCACCCATCTTGTTAGGTACTCCATCGCGATGATAATGTAGCTAGCTCTTGTTCTTTTTGTTGGTGGGTTGATTGGTCCCACAAAGTCTATTGCCCACTTATTAAATGCCTGCAATGTTACTTTTGGTCATAATGGCATCTCGTCCCTTCTATTGGGTTTACCTACCCTTTGACAGACATCACATCTTTGATAGTACTCTTTCGAGTCTCTGTGAATCGTCGACCACCATAGTCCTGCACACAATACCTTCTGTGTGGTGGATTTGCCTACATAATGTCCTCCTGCTATTCCCTCATGGGATTATGTTAAGACTCTTGGTCTTTCATTCTCTAACATGTACCTTCACAAGATACTATCTATGCCCATCTTGTATATGTGTCCTGTAATTAGTTGATAGTCTGCAACACATACTACCAATTTTTTCTTCTACGCAATGTTATATTCTTGTGGCGCAATACCTGTTCTCAAGTATTGAATGATATCTGTGAATTATTCATCAGCGATCTGGTATGAGAATAATTGTGCATCTGGGAAGTGGTCTTCCAAATTTGTAGGTTCTTCTCCATTTGTCACCCTTTATAGGTGGTCAAGTCATGCATTCAATTTTCTTGGCTTGACTATTACTTCAAATTCCAATTCTTGGAATAGTAGTAGCCATCGACAGATTCTCCCTGCAACATTGACTTATTGACTAGGTATTTCCGGGTTGAGTGATCTGTGAACATATTAAAGTGTTTCCCAAATAAGTAATGTCTAAAAATTTTCACTGCATAGACCATAGCTAGGCCTTCTCTCTCTATAGTGTTATAGTTCTACTACAATTCTGATAGTTTCCTTCTCGCAAATGCTATCGGGTGATCCAAGTCTCCTACTCCTAGCTGCACCAATATAGATCCAAGTGTTATGGTTGATGCATCTACATGCACGTGGAATTCCTTTTCCCAGTCTGGAAATTCTAATATTGGTGCAGTGACCATTCAAGTCATGCATTCTGGATGGATGGATGAGGAATGGATGGATGGATGGATGGATGGAGGATGGAATGGATGGAAGGAGGGATGGAAATGGAATGGATGGAAATGGAAGGATGGCGGATGAATGGAGGATGGAATGGATGGAGGAAGGCCGGATGGAGGAATGGAATGGATGGACGGAAGGATGGCCGGAATGGATGGATGGAGATGGAGGATGGATGGATGGAGGACGGAGCCCGGATGGAATGGAATGGAATGGAAGGAATGGATGGATGGAGGAAGGATGAACGGAGGATGGATGGAAGGAAAGTGGATAAGGAAGGATGGAATGGAGCCTGATGAAGGATGGATGGATGGAGGAAGGGACCGGAGGAAGGACGGAATGGAATGGAATGGAATGGACGGAATGGACGGAATGGATGGAAGGATGGATGATGGATGGACTGGATGGATGGATGGATGAATGGAATGGATGGATGGATGGATGGATGGAAGGATGAAGGATGGATGGATGGATGGAGGATGGATGGAGCCGAGGAATGGAAAGGAATGGAATGGAATGGAATGGACGGAAGGAGCCCGGATGGATGGACAGGGGACGGATGGATGGAAGGAGAATGGATGGAGGAATGGATGGAATGGAGGAATGGAATGGAATGGATGTTTTTTCTCTAACCATTTCATTGTATCCTGTCACGCCTTTGTCATTTGGAGATCTTGATTTTGCTAAGGATATCATCTAATTTTCAGTTCTTTTGCTTTTTTCTAACTTCAACTTTTATGTTGTCAATAGTAGCTCCCATTTTCCGTGATCCACCCTGCTTTCAATTCTCATAATCTTCTAATTGTTCCTCAAGCTATCAATGGTATTTTCAAGATTTTAATTCTCTCTCTCTCACAACTAATCAATTCACCTTTAGTATTATGTTTGTATTTCTCAAGTCATATTTTCAGCTTCAACATGTTTCAACCTTTAAGATTCTCATCTCTGCTCATTCTCTTCATTGTCTTTGTATCCCTAAAATGGATCAACATTGGTTTCTTTGTCTTAATCTTCTTCACAAAATGATTTCTTCTCTTTAGAATTCTTATGATCATCCTGGCTTTGGTTATGAAGAAGACTTCTCCTCCATCTTTATCTTCTTCATCACTCAGCATCCGAGGAGATGCCATCATCCTTGAGTATAATCTCTTTATTGTTGAGACTTCTCTTTATAGTAGCATTTTTCAACAAAATGTCCTATTCTACCAAAGTTAAATTATTTGAGAGGAGACTTACCTTGTATCTTCCACTTCCTTTCAAGAAACCTTCTACAATTTTTTTTAGTTTCTTCATCAAGGTCGCTTATCATTGATATTTTTATTCTTTTTTATGTATTTTAAAGGATTCTTCATTGTTTGGTTAGTCACATTCTGTACTTGTTCTCATTTCAAATGCTATAAGAGACCCATGTAATTCATCCATTTTCATTTTGGTCAAGTCCCTAGTTTCTTCCTAATGGCGAAGACCTTATATCATAATTCAAGAGAAGTGATTTCAACACTTTCTGTACAACCAAAGATTCATCGAGTTATTCACCTAATCATCTGAGTAGAATAGTAACTTACTCAACTCTAAGAAGATAGGTTGCACATTCCTCCCTTCCTTTTCATTCATCTTCAAATTTCAAATTATGCTCTATGTCATTGAAGCTTGACCTACTTAACTTTTGAATCACCTTTCAGAGATACTCTTTGAGTTTGTCCCATACCTCTTTTACAGTGTTGTTACCTCATCATTTTCTAGTAATACAGCTAATGCTTCTAGAATAACATGTCCTGGCTTTTTGAATTACAAACTCATAAGCTTCTTCTCACTTGGACTTGCTGGAGTATTATTTGGGATTACATAGCTATTTACAATTGAGTACCAAATGTCTACTTCCAAATAAAGTGCTAGGTAATTTTTCACTTAATACCTGTGATGCATAATTTATTCCATCAACTTTTAAATCCCATTTGAAATGTGCTCATGGTCATCCACAAGTCATCTCGCCGTAGGATTTTCCTTCCAAAGGTTAAATTGCTCAAGGCAACCCGCTTCAGATACCAATTGTTGATAATTTAGAGGTGAATCACAGACAATATTAAAATTTAAAACATTTTTCAATCCATACTTAAACCATTCAACTATAATCCAATGAGAGAAATGAAACAATAGTATAAGAGTTACACCACACACCACAATACACCATGCACAATATATGAGAAAATAATTGGCCAGTTATTATCCAAGGAAAGTAATGAATTCCAAAGCTAGCTACAAATTCCAAATATAAAAGGAGGGATAAACCTCCAAGAGGGAAGATACAATCCTCCGTAATATCAAGAGAGGATTTAACTCTCCATCCTTGTCCCTTCCTTCCACCTGGCAAAAATACTCATAGAGAGGGGACTGTAGACCTTGTTCAATTTGGTTTATTCAGGAGACCAACTTGTATATAGAATGCCCCACAATATTTAACATCCGATTTTGAAAATCACAAAAAATACATACCAGTACTCTTTCCAATTCAATTTGTCCCACTTCATTTGGATTCTATATGAAGAATTTGATTACTTCAATCTTAACACCTCAAGTATTGACTAGCTTTAGGATTGGTCAAAACCCTATCTTCCACATGATTGTATCTCCATAATTATAAGTGTGAATCAAGAGTCAGAAATTTACCACAAGTACCTGATATGTCTTCTCAATAACATAGCAATTTCACCATTTTTTTTTTTTTTTTTCTAGAAAAAAAAACTTTATAGTGAAATGGGTAAGATGACCTAAAAAAATAACATACCTTAAAACACATCACCAAAAGACTTCATCCCCTTTGAAATTCGGCCTTCTTTTACTTCTAATTTCCTCTGAATCAACTTTTGTGCATAAAATGAATGTATAATTATATTTATTTTATACCATTTATGTCAATTTCAACATTTACTAGGGGTCAATTCACACTTTCTTATTTTGTAATTTTGTTCTTTAATTATCTTTAGGCCTACATGTACTTC
Source organism: Picea sitchensis (assembly GCA_010110895.2). Classification (NCBI taxonomy): domain Eukaryota; kingdom Viridiplantae; phylum Streptophyta; class Pinopsida; order Pinales; family Pinaceae; genus Picea; species Picea sitchensis. The sequence continues at coordinate 38,478 of SNQJ01S0121368.1, read as the reverse complement.
CTTCTTTAATTCACTTTTCATCTTCAAAAATTCATTTCTCCTCAACCATGAGATCCACATGATGTGACACATACCACCCTGCAACAACATGATGTATAATATTCATCCATCCATGTGTCTTTGCATCCCATTACGTGCATTTCTTTCCCAATGTCTGCATAATCTTTCATCAATCTTGCGCCCAAAACCCATGATTAGGGCTGACATCAATGACAACAAAACCACCTTTCCAACAAGTAGGTTCGACGTAACCTCTCCCCTTTCCACTGATCTTAATGGCACAATGAACCTTTTATTATTCCTAATTCAATTGTAATTTTTCCGGTCTTCAAGTTGATTATGGTTCTGCTGTCAAACACCCTATCCATACTAAGTAATGATGGGTATAAGGGGTTGTGCCATCCACTATTTCCATCAATGACTTCAAAATATTCTTTAGTGCTTACTCCATCTAGGTCTATTTTCACTTCTTTCGCCTACCTACTGGTAGGACTCTATGTTGGTTTTCCAGCTTCAATTGAATAGGTGAACATCTCAATGGCTCTCCCATGCATTGCTATGTCTTATTTGGTAATACATTAACTTCCTATCCTATATCTAGTATGATATCTCCCATGTTGAAATATATGATGTTAGCATTCAACTTGAACTCCCTACTTGTTCTTTCCTCAGGTGTAGGTGATTAATTGTTTTGGGTTCTATATTTTCTTTTTGTCTCGATGCTACATTATTCTAGTATGTTTGCAATATTTTCACAGATGATGATCATTTAATACTTTTACACAAGATTGCAAAAATCCTTTTGATTGTACTTTGTATTGTCCTATGGGTTTTATTTTGTTGGTATGGTCCATTGATGGAGGCATTTCGTATTCTGGTGCTTTTTTGATATAAGTAGCTGAAGTTTCACGCCATGTCTTCCTTTCAAATTTTGTCTTTTCTTTTTGCTTAATACTCTTTCTCTTTCTACTTTATAAAACCTATTTTCTTTGTTCACATTCCTCTTCAAATTCATTGATTTTGTAAGTTGGTTTCGTTTGATTGCATCATTTCTTTTCTCTCTCCGGTAACTATTTTGATGTTTTCATTCTTCATCCCTGTTTCTCAGCTTGGAAATCCAATCAACATTCTAGTTGCTCTAATTTTTCCTAGATTTTACTAATAGTGTCAAACATCTTCCTGCCCCATGGTCCAATGCATAATACATACAAGTTGCTATGGAAGTGGACATTCTTCTGTGTATAATGTCCCGATTGTCGGCCACCAGACATACCATCAGTCCTTCTTACTCATCCAAAACTCGCTCGGTCTCCAATTCCTCTCAGATCCTACTTTGATCTCCTCTCGACGCATTATAAAGAGGTGCCTGATTATAACGGCGTAATAATCGAGGTCAGGTTGGTTGTACTACAACCACGTGTTATTATATGGTTGTTACGCATTATTATATCGCCATTGCAGTAAAGGTCAGATGGAGATGGAACTTGATGAAATGCAGGAGGTTTTCCCAAATATCATTTCTTCCTGTATTTGTTATTCATATCCGTTGGCCACCGGTTACTTGGGAAGGAAGAGAATATTAAAAGAAAGTCAAAGTAATAATTTCGAGTAGCGCACATAAACCGAGGAAGGGTCAAGTGGGAAAAGAATCAAAAGAAGGAGAAAATTAAGGAAAATCTAGTTGTTGGAAGAGAAGATCAAGGAAGATGGATCGTGGATGACTCAGCAAGTGGAAAAAGGCATTGTTAGATTCTTTGGAGCACCGCATTAGAAGGAAGGAAATACAGGCTGTTGAAGCCCTGAAAATGTGGGTCATTTGAAATAGGTTTTTTAGATACCTAGGGTTTTGATCTAGGGTTTTGACACTCTTAGACGCTTGTCATGTAATGTGTAAAGAAAGGTCTAAAAGTGCCAAGAGTGGTGGGTTCAATATTGGTTAATATTGGTTATAGTTCATATATTGTTCATTATTGGTTAGTGTTGATCATTATTGTTGAGAACAATATTGATTCTATATTTTGTCATCTTCACTTAGGTGAAAAGATCAACCCCAGAAGCTGGGCAGAGGGAGAGAAAGAGAGAGAGATATGCGTACCAAGTGCAGATAGAACTGCATGTTTTCATCTAATATATCAAGAAACATAGTCCGTGGACATAGATCTAGGGAGAGGGTGAACCACATATATCCCTATTGTCAGGCGTGATTGATGCTCCCATTACTCTTCCATTTCCGATATAGTATATTACATTGTTGTGTTAGATCTAAGATATAATCCTAAAGTAAGATTAAGAGTGGTAAAGAATAACTAGGATTGTCTCTATGCTTTTTGTGTCTTGGACTCACTTTTGCATTTCCCTTTGTTTGTGACACCTGTCCTACAACTCATATTGATACTATGAGACTTCTGACTTCTTCTCACAGTGTTGTCGAAGGGCCACACAATTAGGCTTGTTTGTGTACCGTGAAGAGCTGGAACCCCTCGGTCTGCCCTTGCCAAAACATTGTTCTCAATACTGTCTGACTGTGATTTTTTGAGGGAATGTTAAGGTGGTTTTCATCGAAGACATAGATTCATAAGTGTATAGAAGAAAAAGATAAGGACTTCGTAGAAGCCTAGAAAAAGAACTCTAATTTTATTATAGAGGATTGGTTGGAGAGATGTATATTTACTGATACACACAAAATTTTCTTTGGAGTAATTCATAAGGAATTATATGAGAGGTTAGCCATATTAGCAGATACACAATTTGAGATCATATCTAGAATTCACCTTAGTGGTTTTTGAAATAAAGAGGCTGCTGACCAAGAAGGTCAAGAGATTTTGATAGCGTCATATCACGAGTAGTAGATCACCGATTTGATAGCACCATCGGAGGGTACATTACAGAGTTTGTTATTGACAGTCAATCATATAGTCAAGCAAGTAGAGAGATATTTTTTTTTAAGGGACCTAGAGGGAAAGTTTTACACTTTTAGTGATGAGGTTTAAGATGCTATTGCATGAGAAGAATTTCCTGAAGATACAGTGAAGCTACTGTTCAAGAATTCAGATAACCTGATCGTGAAGGTAAAGCTAGAGAGGTAGTGGGGCCCAAAGGGCCCATAGTGATAATAGTGTATATTATTCAATGTACAGGACTAGGTCCACCATATTATTAAATAAGGTCCATGGTAGTTAGACATAATAAAATGGGTAATTAGATATAACAAATGTAAGAGGACTTTTAGAAGGTTCTACTTCTAGAAGATTCCTCCTCTAGAATGTTCTTAGGTGATGGTAGCACTATATAAAGGGGTTCAAGCAATGTAATGAGACATGAAGAGAAGTATTGTGTTTGGAGCGATATCTCAATAGGAGGATGCCCCCTTGAAGAGGCAAGTGAACAGGAGAGGATCCCTTCCATAATAGGATCCATTGTATGGTGTTGCCCTACCTCAAGGGTTTGATATAATAAAGTTGTGTTTTTCTATATTGTTCTTCTATATCTGTTGTGGTGCTTTTGCATTCAGTCTTAGGTTCTTAACAATGACAGTGACACATAGGCTAGACTCGTGCATAGTGGGATACCATTCAGAGAGGTTCCTCTTGCGAACCTATTTAAGAAAAACTACAAGAATGAGGGATTATATAGTGGAGAAGAAACAGATCTAACAGGCGAAGAGTATTCAGAATCCGCAAGAATAGAGGAAGTAAAGACCGAAGAACTTCACTGAGGAGAGCCATAAAATTCAAGAAATACGCCTATTGTTGAAGTAAGTACTGTTACTTCCCCTATTGTTTTAGTAGCATTAAATAACCCGAGTAACCAGAGTAGTCAGAGAAATCAGAGTACTATTAGAAGAAGTTTAGCACATACTCAGTCAAGAAACCAAGGAAGATCTATGGAAGATGAAATGAGGTTACCTATATTTAGAGGAGATGGATCTGAAGATCCTGACCAACACTGGTTCTTATGTGAATCTATATGGAGCATTAATAAAGTCACCGATGAAGCTGTTAAGAGAACTCAATTTAGTACTACCTTGAGGGATCATGCTCTGAATTGGTATATGAAGTTTGTTTCGGGACCGGGACAACCTAAACCACTGAATGACATTAAGACTGCATTGAGTGCAGAATTCAAGAAACCTAAGTCAGAGTCACAATGTATTACAGAGTTGAAGGAAATCAAGCATAAGGTTACTGAACCTTTTTGGGAGTTTGATCAGAGGTTTAAGACTCTGACAGGTCGTTTGAGTTTTCATATCTCAGATGAGCAGAATAAATAATGGTTCATCGTTGCTCTCCTGCCACACATCAGGGTTCCTCTGATACAAGAAAAGGTCACTTCATAGGTTGAAGAATTAGAGATCGCCATGAAACCAGAAGCATCCCCTGTAGGAGAATCTAGTCTAGGTATGAGTCAAATTTTGAACTAGTTAACTAGTTTATATTTACAGGTTGAAGATATGAAGAAAGATAAAGGAAAAGAGAAAATAAAATATATCTGGTGTATCAGATGTGTTAACACTTTGTAAATTTTGTCCGGCTGATAGGAAAATGTCAGAGGTAAGTGTTTCAACCTAATTTAGAGCTGGGCACTAGCCTACTCAATTTAGAAAGGGATCCATTGTGTTACTTGATATTTCTTTGGTAATTAGTAGCTAGATTTAGTTTTTTTGGGGGGGGGTTTATAAAGTTGTTGGGAAGGAAGGGGAGGGACACTCAAGGATATGGAGTTAAAATTATGAAATTAAATGAAAACAATGACTGGCCAGTAGAAATATCCAGAGGATAAAGGCTAAATGAGGCAATGAATCTGAGTTATAATTTGTATTTTAAGCAGGGTGTAAGAAGAAAGAGAAAACACATAACTGCATCAGAGAATTACTGAAATGAATTCTTAATTAGTTAAGAATAAATATACACAGTTTAAATTGCTTAAGCTGAGAGCATCACAAGATGAATTCTAGACTTTTGACTCTCCAATTTAAACAACAGAAAATGTAAATGGAATTTGAGACCATGGGAAATACATACAATGAAAGGAGACAAAACTCATATCACCACCATTAAAATATTTTCATGAAGACTTCAAAAGCTTCTGCATATATTCAATTCAATTCCAGAAAATTACAGAGTTTCCCTGCTATGAGGGAAGGCCCCTCTCCGGTAAGTCCAACCATTCATTTTTCTTTGTAATAATATATATAGATAAATTACATTCAGGATTCAAAACGAATCATGTTCCCAAAATTCTAAAAATAGACGTCAGTTACTAAGAAGGAGTAACATACAACAACATAGATCCTATTTTCTAGGGAGCCTTATAATTCAAAAATATCATATTCGATATTTTACCCTGTACGCCACTTGTCTACACCATTACAAAATTCTCCGAAACATACATAATTTAGCCTGGAATCTATTTCATATTAGCAATTTCTTCCTTTAAAGTGTCGAGCCAAGCAGGCTAATTTTCTCCAAGAGTTTCAATTACTTCAGCTTTAACTTCTGTCTTCCGTTGCTTGCTCCTTTTACCCTTTCCATCTCACATGGGACATCCGTCTATGTACCCATTGATGATCAAATCCCTCATGATATAATTTAATCTAATTTCTCCACACGACCTTGGTTCATCCGCAGACTTTGTATGAAATTTTGTTGCTAATATTTTTGCAACCAATTTCTCTTTCTTCTTCATTGATGAATTTGTCATATTAGTTGAATATCCTGGTTCACTGGAGGCCTCTTAGTCTTTCTTATCCATTTTCTCTGGTTTTCCAGAAAGGATGAACTTATGTTTCTTAGAAGAATGACTCGATCTATGATTACCCCGTTATGAAATGGAACGTTAATCACCCAAAACAGACTAATATAACCCATGTTTTGAATGATGGTTGTCATTGAGTGCCAATCATTAAATAATGACAAGAGTACTTGCAGGTACAAAAACTTATCATGTTTGGCCAATTTATTTCAAATCATGAGCATTTGAATCGGTTATTTGGCGGCGTTCACCTCACATCGCATAGACGCAAAGTACCTGAACAAGTGTCACGAGGTGATTAGACTGGACATCAAATTTCCCTTTCCACATGTGATCTTTGGATTTGACATATCAAATGATATTTTAATACGTGAAATTGGGGTAAGGTTGAGTAGTTTCGCGCTTACCCACTTTTCCCCCCGATATGTGTCTAGAGGTGCCACATAACTTCAACACAAAATCGTGGTATTTTCATCGGCCCACTTTCAAAAGTTTAACCTCTGAGCTAGTTTTGGGCCCGATACATTCTACAAATGTCGATTGATAGTGCCCATGATTCAAAATCCATCGGATTCCATCAGATTCATATCTCCGCCATATTTATCACTGTCCGCTATATGTGGCTCCATCCTACTAGTTTATCGCTCCTCTATACTGATTTGGTGTCCTGCTAAATCTTGAGACTTGGCTTCCAAGAAATTATTACAGTGATAACATGGGATCCAACTGGGGATGCTACCCTCACTGCGAGGTAGAAAAGAATGCATAGACCTGGTGCCTCATCCAATGGGATGCTCCCACAATAGGTGTGTACCTTGTTCTGTCATGGAGGCTGAATGCCAAATATACTGCTAAAAATCTAACTCAATACTTTATTTGGAAATCTAAACTTGAAAATTCTTGATCATCAAGCTTATTCGCACCTACCTACCCTAATGTGCTGAAGTTAAATGCTAATAAAGTGAAATGAAAATTCCAATGCAACCATGCCAACATTTTATTCACTGCTTGTTTTCTTTGCACATGTTTGTTCCAAAGCCTATTTACTAACAACTCATTTGAGAAGTTACATATGAATTTGAATCTTAGAATTTCAAAAATATTAGGACTATTCATCATTTCTAGCCATATTTCAAATGGATCTTGCAACACATGCATAAAACAATCATGTTTTATTTCTTGCAATGCACTCTTGTTTTCAGGAGATTTACCCTGTTGATTTCCACCAAGAGGCTGGAAACTCTGATGAGAATGTTGTAAATAACAACCTTCTGAATCGAAAAATAGTTCTGACTTAAATGAAACTTCTGCGGTAAAGCAATCCATATCTAATATTGACCTTGATTTTTCATCTTCTTCATTTCTAACCTTAAAACCCATCATCAACTGTAAATTCTAATTTTTAAAATTCTCCATATAGCATGCCACAGGGTCAAAAAACACATGAGAGAACATTTCTTTTTGATGAACCAAAATAGAAGGACATGTTTCCTTCACAAGTGTTTGTTGTTCTTGCTCTACTTCTTTAATCCTGAGAACCTTTTCAAATGAAATGACAACAATGGGTTTATCTACTCTTTCATGCATATCAACAAAAATATTCATACTTTCTTGAACATATTCAAATATGAAAACCATATTATGTGCAGCAAGGTTATCTTCTTGTTCATCAAACAATTATGATTTGGTTTTATTAGCCTTCTAGAAATTTGCTCGATGACTGTCATTTTTCCTTTCGAATGAATGAATGGGAATAAGTTCTTTTTCATAATATCCTTGCAAATGCGAAGAGCTGATAACATGAACTATTTCACAGTCTGGAGTTCTCATGGGTGCATTTCCAAAACCATGATTTTCAAAGGGATCAAATAGAACAACTGCCTCTTTATTTACTTTTTTTTATTCCTGGTTGAAAAGTGGCATACACCATTTTGTCACCTTATTGAAACTCTATGCCAGTTGTTTGTTCACTGCTTGAAATTTCCACAAATGCAGTTTCAGAATCCTCATCCATGTTTAGGCTACTTAGAAATTTAAAAACCACATCATTCTCAGGGTAAGAAAGACAACTTTGAAACACTTTGTCTTGCTGGAAATCCTATTGTATATCTACATTAATCTCGAGAGAAGGACAATGTCTTTTAATAACAATTTCTTGATCAACTTCATCTATTTGTTCATGATTTATTTTTAACCATTCAAAGGAACAAAAACACAATGGGAGATAATTTTTATTTGCAAGTCCAGTGTTTTCTTCAAATTCAACATCATGACTTGAGGGTTTCTGATCTGAAACATTATAAAAAAAATTCTTTAGAAATTTGAAAGAAGTAAAGCACAGTGGAAGGGTTCTTCCACCTGATTCAAAATCTTCTTCATTATCCTCACTATGTCATATACATGTTCCTCAATTCTTTTAGATCGTTACACAAACTTATTTTTATTTTCCTCTTTGACCAATGGCTGCAATTTGTGGTCGATATTTTTTAGTGAATCATTGTGATTTGGCATCAACACACATTCCTTTGTTTCAATGATTATTTTAGAATTTTCTTTCAAAAATTTAAATGAAGAAAAGAATAAAGGCAAAGAATTCCCTTCAACTGATTCAGTACTTTCTTCTCTATAATTGTGACATGTAAACTGATTGCTCTCATTACACTACTGAAAAAGAACATCTTCCAATAGAGGAAAAATAGTTGGTTGTTCTGGGGGGGTCATTATCATAATCATCATCATACTCATCGTACATAGGCAAATCAGTAACATCTGCAATATTTTCTAACAAGAAAAAGATTTATGACATTAACCTGTTCCTCAACAAATGGATTTGCAAACTCACCTCCTTGACTATCCACAAATGAATATATGAAACAATCAGCTCCATGCTTGTCATGGGGTGGATCAAAAACTACATAAGTACTTTCTCCTTCAAAAAGTGGGATATGATCCTTTGCAAAATCATTTACTTTCAAAACTTCAAGAAGACTTATGATATCATCAATTTTAGGCTCAAGATTCCAGTCAAACTTTCTCTGCTTATGTTCATTCTCATGTCTTAGAACACCCAACCCTTCACTTAAAATATATTCACATGCTAGGATATTGTGTTGAATCTCTTGAGCATCATTGGACATTTGTTGTAAGGTCTCATGTCTTCTTTCCATTAGGAGGAAAGACAAATTTGGGTGAAGAGTAGTGGTATACTGGAGCATAGAAACAACTTCAGTGGGTTGGATTTCTTTGGGCAGATCATAGTAAATACTGGAAAACCTTCTACTAAATGTGGAAATGGTCTCATTTTTTTTCTCTTTCAAGGCATAAAATTCTGTAAGCTGTAGGTCTAGAGATTTCTTCTTACCCCAAAACTTTGAAAAAATACTCTTCAATTCTTCCCATGAGCTAATTGTCTCTGGCTTCAAATGTTTAAACCATTCTTTGGTATATCCTTTCAAGGACTAAGAGAAATCCCTCATACAAACATCATCATGTTCAATCTCAAACATGTCTATAAAATGCTCAAACCCTTGGATGTGTTTTTCAACTGTGATGGCACCATGTTCCCCACCAAACACAGGTAGGTACTCATAGTGCTTTGGAGGAAAATCATGAAGGATGTGGTGTAATTTTAAGGGTCTGTATCTATGTTGGGCCTTGGAGGGTGTTGGATCAAGTACATGAAGTGAAATATCATCCTTGGTTTCATGAGGCTTATCAATTTGGTCATGGTTATCACATGGCTCGGATGGGAGATTTTGATCAAAATCAATGATAAACCAAGGAAATGTATGTATAACTTTAAGAGGAGGGTATACAATTTTAGGATTATCATGATCATCATTTGAATGCAGTAGGTAAAGAAAAATTTGTTTAGCATGTTCAGGAAAGGACAAAAGACAATTAATAATAAGAAATATTAAGTCTTGGAAAAAGCACAACTTCAAGTACTTGTTTTTTCCCGTGGCATCCTTTCATGTCTTTGTCAAGGGGTATCATCTTCCAGTGGAATCTATTAATTGAATTTGAAGCTTGAGTGGAGCCGCCAATAAAATCTTTAGGCTACTGAGTCTTTGGGCAATGGAGTCATCATAAAAATTTTGAATTCTAGATTCTTGAAAATGGAGTCGCTAGGTGAATGATACACAACCTTTCTTTGTCTGAATACTCTTCATCATTAGTACTCATAACCAAAATTTTTCTTTTATCCCAAGGAATATTTCTCCTTCGATCCCCGACAACGACGCCAAAATGTTAGCACTCTGTAAATTTTGTCTGGACGATAGACAAACGACATAGGTAGCTATTTCAACCTACTTTAGAGCTGGGCACTAGCCTGCTCAACTCAGAGAGGGATATCTCATGTCACTTGATATTTATTTGGTAATCAATAGCTATATTTAATTTGTTTTGGGGTTTTTTATAAAGTTTTTGGAAAGGAAGGGGAAGGACACTCAGGGATATGGAGTTAAAATTCTGAAAGTAAATGAAAATGATGACTGGTCAGTCAAACTCTCTAGAGGATAAATGAAAAATGAGGCAATCAATCTGAGTTATAAATTGTATTTTAAGCAGGGTGTAAGAAGAAAGAGAAAACACATAGTTGCATCAGAGCATTACTAAAATGAATTCTGAATTAGTTAAGAAGAAATATACACATTTTAAATTGCTTAAGCCGAGAGCATCATAAGATGAATTATGGACTTTTGAATCTCCAATTTAAACAACAGAAAATGTAAATGGAATTTGAGACCACAGGAAATACATACAATGAAAGGAGACAAAACTCATATCACCACCATTAGAATATTTTCATGAAGACTTCAAAAGCTTCTGCATATATTCAATTCAGTTCCAGAAAATTACAGAGTGTCCCTGCTACGAGGGAAGGCCCCTCTTTGGTAAGTCCAACCATTCATTTTTATTTTTAATAGTATATATAGATAAATTACATTCGGGATTCAAAACGAATCATGTTCCCAAAATTCTAAAAATAGACGTTAGTGACTAAGAAGGAGTAACGTACAACAACAGAGCTCCTATTTTCCAGGAAGTGTTATAATTCAAAACTGTCATATTCAAGATTTTACCCTATATTCCACTTGTCTGAACCATTACAAAATTCTCTGAAACATAATTAATTTAGCCTAGAATCTATTTCATATTAGCAATTTCTTCCTTTAAAGTGTTGAGCCAAGCAGGCTAATTTTCTCCAACACTTTCAATTAGTTCAATTTTAACTTCTATCTTCTGTCGCTTGCTCCTTTTACCCTTGCCATCTCGCATGAGACATCTGTCTGCATACCCATTGATGATAAAATCCCTTATGATAGGATTTAATCTAATTTCTCCACCCGACCTTGGTTCATCTGCAGACTTTGTATGGAATTTTGTTGCTAATATTTGTGCAACCAATTTCTCTTTCTTATTCATTGATGAATTTGTCATATTAGTTGAATATACTGGTTCACTGGAGGCCGCTTGTTCTGTCTTATCCATTTTATCTGCTTTTCTAGAAAGGATGAACTTATCTTTCTTAGAAGAATGACTCGATCTATGATTACCCCGTTATGAAATGGAACCTTAATCACCCAAAAAAGAGTAATATAACCCATGTTTTGAATGATAGTTGTCATTGAGTGCCAATCATGAACTACTGAAAAAAGTAATTGCAGGTACGAATTATCACATTTGGCCAATTTATTTCAAACGATGAGCCTTCGAATCGGTTATTTGGTGGTGTTCACCTGGCATCTCACAGACGAAAAGTACCTAAACAAGTGTCACGAGGTGATTTGACTGGTCGTTAAATTTCCCTTTCCACATGCAATCTTTGGATTTGACATATCCAATGATATTTTAAGATGTGACATCAGGGTAAGGTTGAGAGGTTTCACACTTACCCTTTTTTCCCATCGATATGCATCTGGAGGCGCCACATAGCTTCAACATAAAAATGTGGTATTATCATTGGCCCTCTTTCAAAAGTTTAAACTTTGAGCTAGTTTTGGGCCCGATACATTCTACTACCATTGATCGGAAGCGCCCATGATCCATAACCCATCGGATTCCATCGGCTTCAGATCTCCAGCATATTTATCCATGTCCACTATATGTGGTTCCATCCTTCTAGTCTATCGCTCCTATATACTGATTTGGCATCCTGGTAAATCTCGAGAATTGGGTTCCAAGAAATTATTACAATGATAACAATATGTAAATCAAAAGGCCATGAGAAAGAGAACTGTCCTCTATTTCATGAATACTTGGCCTCTAGAGCACCTAGTCCTTTGAAGCAGGATACTGTACCCTGGTGTGAGGTATGTAGAACTAGATATCGCCCTGGTGAATGTTATTGTATGCAAAAGTATGTCCAGACACATACCAATCTTTACTACACATTCTGTAAATATGTGGGGCATGATGAGAAGGATTTTAGGGATTATGATCTCATGCATGAAAGATCAAGGGATACATATATAATTCAAGGAGAAGTACAATAAGAAGGAAATAATTCACAACTCAACTCCCCAAGAAGAGGAAACTTCAACCCTTGTGGTGGATTCAAAGGAAGAGGACGAGGAGGAGGTATGGGTCAAGGTAGAGTTCAAATTATTTATTTTAACTGCACAGAGATAGGAAATTTGGCAAGGGATTGTGAGAACCCTTGTACCACTTGCAACTATTGTAATGCCTTTGATAATGTCATCAAATATTGTCTAATATTGTTGGAAAAACTCGGGGAGGAAACCAACAAGTACAAATAATATCATCTGAACCTCGCGGTGAGGACCCTAGAGTTGTTGTGATTAATAGAGGAGGCATTGTTATAGGAGAAGATAGGGTAACTCTAGGAAAGACTGCAGAAGGATCAGGGATCAAAAGAGATGCATATAAGGCATAGTTGTTTGACCCAAGGAGAGAGAGGCATACTTTTGAGGAAGCAAGGAAATAATTTGAAGGATAACAAGATTCTTCATCTAAGGCACAACCAGAAGTAAGGGAATGTGAAATGCCACCAACATTTGATCAGTCTTCTCTATCTAGACAAGGAAAAGAGGTAAGAAAGCTCATGGAATTATTATATACTTGTATCAATTTGATTAAAGATGAAAAGGTTGTACAAGAATTACAACACCTGGTAAGACAATATGAAATGGGAAGAATAAATCCTCTGTTGAGTAGAGTTGTGAATCAAGTATCTAGGAAAAGGAGGGCAAAGAAGGAATTACACCTTAGAGTTTAGATTGGAGACTACAACATGGACTATGTGGTCCTCGACTTAGGATCAGAAGTGAATGTTATGACGAAGTAGACTTGGGCACTAATGGGAAAACCCAGATTGATTTACTCTCCTATCAGGCTCAGGATGGCTAATCAACAGGCAATGAGCCCTTTTGGAAGAATAGAGAAAGTCCCTGTAGATGTCGATGGGGCAAGGACATTTGCAGACTTCAAAGTGATTGAGATTGTCGATGATAGTTTTCCTTATCCCACGTTGTTAGGAAATGATTGGGCTTTCAACAATTCGACTGTTGTTGACCTAAATAATAGAAGAATGAAATTCGAAGGTAATGGACTGAAATTCATTGCACCTCTAGACCCATATGAAGGCTGCAGATACAAAGAACCTATCAAGGAATAAGTCCATGCGTATGAACTAGATAACATCTACAAACTGACAGAAAGACAACATGATTACATTAATCCTACAACATATGGAAATCTCAGCTGGCAAAGTGAAAGTGCATGTTCATCAGATTCAGAAGAAGCATTGGAAAATTGGAAGAACATAATGTACGAAGTCTCCACATGGTGATGTGCCAGATTGACCAGAGAAGTTCGTTGGATTGGCACAGAAGTAAGTAGTCTCCCAACATTTGATGGCTTGAATCACTTAGAGAAATTTCTAACTGAATTTGAGAAAATTGTACTAGTACAATAGAGGATGTTGGCACTGGATGAAACCTTAAACACAACACTAGCTAGATGGTGGGGAGCACACAAGAGGAACATCACAGAGTGGGTACAGTGTCACACCTTATTGACAATGCCCTTTTCAGACCAAGTTGAAGGATGTGAAGTTCCTTACACAATCCAGAGTTGTCCTAAGGACCACATGCAAAGTTGTGAGGATGTCTACAACAACATTCCTAAAGAACAGTGGGTGCATAAGTTCATTAACACCATGGATACTATGCCTATAAACTAGTATCTTCAAGTAGAATTGTGCCTCATCACTATAGACTAGTATAGAATGAATCAGAACTTTATAGCTACTTTTTTATTTGAGAGTCATTACCCTACAGTAGACCAGGATTTACAAATTATAATATCAAAGGTCTTTGAGGAGGCAATTAACCTCCCTTTTACCCAAGAAGGAGATGAACAGACCACACCTCTTCAATAGTTACAAGGTTGCTACAATATTAATGTTGATGAGGATGATGACCTGAGGGATGTAAACATTTTAGAAAATGAAGGACAAAGAGACATAGAAGGACCAGGAATTGAATTACCCTTTGTGGGACAACCCATTAAAATTAAGAAGGTAAACATTGGAACAGAGAAAACACCTAAGTTAGCAAACGTGGGAGATTATTTGGATGATGCTACTATTAGCAAGATCATAGAGTTGTTACATGAATATTAGGAATTTTTTCCAACCAAGTTCACAGATATGAAGGGAATTAAAGGGCCCATGGGAGAAATGAAGATCCCCTTGCGAACAAATGTAAGACCTATCAAGAAGAGACCTTACAGACTGAATCCCAAATACAAGAAGAAAGTTAGGATTGAATTGGATAGAATGTTGGACGTAGGAATCATAGAACCTGTTAAAGAATTTGAATGGGTCAGCCCTATGGTGGTCTAGGATAAAAAGTCAGGAGAAATCAGATTCTGTGTAGATCTAAGGAAGCTGAATGATGCATGTCTACATGATCCATTACCTACACCTTTTACTGATGAGGTTCTAGATAATGTAGGAGGACAGGAGGTCTACTCATTCACAGATGGATTTCCAGGTTATCAGCAAATCAGAATTGATAAGGAAGATCGACATAAGACCACATTTGCAGCAGAATGGGGTTCTTTCCAGTACACTGTGATGCCTTTTGGCTTGAAGAATGCACCAACCATATTTTCCAAAGTGGTGTTCGAAGAATTTAAGGACTTTTTACAAAAGTTCTTGGAAGCATACTTTGATGATTGGACTAGTTTTAGCTTAATGCAAGATCATATTGAATGTTTAAGATTGATGTTAGATAAGTGCAATGTCATATTTCCCTAAATTTGAAAAAATGTATTTTCTTTTCACCCTTTGGAGTGCTTCTAGGGCATATTGTGTGTAAGCAGGGGTTGTTGGTAGATCCTTCCAAGATTGCTATCATTGTTGACCTACCCCCCTACTTCGGTCAGACAGTTGTGCACCGAATTAGGACACACTAGATACTATAGAAAGTTTATTAAGGGTTGTGCACAAATAACAACACCTATGGAGAAGATATTAAAGAAAGATAGTAAGTTCCAATGGATAGAAAAATGCTAGCAGAGCTTTGACACACTAAAGCAGAAAATGGTCACTGCGCCAATCTTGGTTTTTCCATATTGGAGTAAGGAGTTCAATGTTCATGTCAATGCTTCGTCCATTGCATTGGGAGTAGTTTTATCACAGCTGGGTGCAAGAGACATTGACCACCCTATAGCATTTTCTAGTAGGAATATTTATACAACCGAAATAAACTATAATACGAATGAAAGAGAAGGCTTAGCTATGGTCGATGCGATGCAGAAGTTTAGACACTATTTACTCAGAGGACATTTTAAGATGTTCATTAATCATTTTGCATTGAAGTACTTAGTCAACAAGCCAGTCTTGGGGGGAAGAATATGAATATGTCTACTACTATTCTAGGAGTATGACTTTGATATTGTGGTCAAGCCAGGTGTTGTAGGAAAATCTCCCTGCTGACAGGTAGATTGCCTCAAAGAGCTAGACCCTAAACTCTAAGACAGAAAGTGCTTAACGTGGACACTGACTTCCTTTCAAATCCATACAAACTAATATATGAGAAGGAAGGAGAATAGAAGTACCTCTTTATTTATGTTTGTCCCTGCACTTTCTGAGTTGAGCTCCAATCTCTCACTCTTCGATGAGTCCTGTAGACAAACAAAGTACGACCACTTCCTACTGTATTGATATTAGCTTGAAAACAGATCTATCTATCAATGATAAGTTCATATAAAATCAGACACAAACTAGAAAGAAATAGGCCAAGAAAATTATATTAATGAGGACAAAACATTGCTTACAGCTGTAGATTGCAGCAGTTTTGCCAAGTCCTCCTTGTCTACCCCTTGCTCAAAAGATCCATGATCTGAATGATGACAGCTTCACTGATTTCTCCCTATGAGATCATAGGTCTCTTGCTTCTAAAATATCTATGTTATAGCACCACTTATGAGATCATAAGTTTGGTGTGATTCTCCTTTTTCCAGTCCCCTTTCACCATTAGAAATCTTGCTTATATAGCCTTGGAGAGGCTTTAACCACTTGAGATATCCTTGGGGAATTTGATGATTTGCCTCCTTCAGTTGAGGATCTACCCTAAGATCATGGCTGGACTAGGGATTTGAATCCAACTGCCTTCCAAGAATGAAAGGATCCTTCCCCCATTCATCTCAACAACTTAACTACTACCCAGAATAGGTAGCGCTCCCTCAAAAG
>SNQJ01S0121368.1:407-21991 GCA_010110895.2 Picea sitchensis | reverse complement strand
TCAAACACTTGATAAGGAATGCCCTCAATCAATTTTGTTCTCAATCAAATCCAATATGATGCTACAACATTTCATAAATGCAAACTAATATGCAAACTAATCATTAAGATGTACTTTTGTCGTTTTTATGCAAATGGTAATCAATTCAATGCAAAATTTCTCTTGCCAACTACCCTTTTAGATCAAGGAGATTCAGACAAGAAAATGCAGATTTCGCACAAACAACACACCCTTTTACAATCAAGCAAGAGAAAGAAAACAAAAAATGCAAAAGGAAGGAGAAAGAGATTGGATCATATGACCTCAAAGAACCAAATGAGAAGAGTCACAGACTTCTAATGTCCTTCACAAGAGTTCCCGCTCAGTCGGATAGGAGAGGAAAAAAACAGAGGATCGATTTCAAGATCTCAACAACAAAAACTCAAAAAGAATGAAGAAGGGCATAAAATATGAACAACATGATGTTTAATTCTCATGAGGAAGCATGTCAAAGGTCAAAGTAAGCATCATTGAATCACAAAGCAGCTCGGCAAGTGAAAATACAGGGTTTGGACCTCCAAAAATTGCATTTTTTTAAGAGGTTTTGGGAAAAAAAGGGTTGGCGCTCTAGTATAAGGGCCACCAGAGAATTATAACGCTCTTTTCAGTAGCTTAAGGGAGTGTTGTTTCTCTGCTAACAAGGCAGAGGAGTGTTGGAGTCCTAAAGCTCAGAAAAAAGTCCAAAAAACCCAAAATTCAGTCAAATTTTGACAATCAAGCTGAGTGTGATGGATTGAAGATTCAATCAGAAAATGCAATCAGATAAATGGGGTGAACAAGGTATGAAAACAATCAAGTAAGACAAGGCCTATGAGAAAAAATCAAAACAAAAAGTTTTGATTCCTCCCCAGTGGAATCGCCAGTTTCTGTTGTAGGAAAATCTCCCTGCGGGCTGGTAGATTGCCTCAAAGAGCTAGACCCTAAACTCTAAGACAGAAAGTGCTTAATGTGGACATTGAATTCCTTTCAAATCCATACAAACTAATGTATGAGAAGGAAGGAGAATAGAAGTACCTCTTTATCGATGTTTGTCCCTGCATGCTCCGAGTTGAGCTCCAATCTATCGCTCTTCGATGAGTCCTGTAGACAAACAAAGTACGACCACTTCCTACTCTATTGATATTAGATTGAAAATAGATCTATCTATCAATGATAAGTTCATGTAAAATCAGACACAAACTAGAAAGAAACAGGCCAAGTAAATTATATTAATGAGGACAAAACATTGCTTACAGCCATAGATGGATTGCAGCATTTTCGCCAAGTCCTCCTTGTCTACCCCTTGCTCAAAAGATCCATGATCCGAATGATTACAACTTCATTGATTGCTCCCTATGAGATCATAGGTCTCTTGCTTCCAAAATATCTTTGTTCCAGCACCACTTATGATATCATAATTTTGGTGTGATTCTCCTTTTTCCAGTCCCCTTTCACCATTAGAAAGATTGCTTATATAGCCTTGGAGAGGCTTTAACCACTTGACATATCCTTGGGGAAGTTGAGGATTTTCCTCCATCAGTTGAGGATCTACCCTAAGATCATGGATGGACTAGGGATTCGAATCCAACTACCTTCCAAGAATGAAAGGATCCTTCCCCCATTCATCTCAACAACTTAACTACTGCCCAGAATAGGTAGTGCTCCCTCAAAAGGACCATCAGAGTGTTGTAGTGCTCCCTAGTAGGCTTTAGGGGCGCCATCACTTTCAAAATCCATAGCACTCCCTAAAAAGGGCCAGAGGAGATTTATAACGCTCCTAGACAGTGTAAGGGGGAGTGTCGACGCTCCCAGAAGAGGTATAGGGGAGAACTCTCCTTCAAAAGCTTAGTTTTTGAGGTTCTTTTAGATGGCAAAGGGTTTGTAAGCCTGCTGACTCATTTCTCCTCTTCCAAATCAAATGTTTGAGGTGTTTTAAGTGTCCTTCTCATGTCGTTATAGGCACGACATAGGCATCATGGCAGTATGCTTCCCTGACACTTGCCACACTTGTGAGAAACATGCGGCAGTTGTGACCTTGCGAGCAAAATGCGACACTTGCAACCTTTGTAATGATGACACTTGACACTATCAAAGTGATTATTTTTTATGTGTAACACCAGGAAGAATGAATAAAGGACATGATCACTTATCCAGGTTAGAACATGGAGAGGAACCTACTAGTCTAGAGGATACCGTACTAGATGCACAGTTGTTGGCCATTAGGAAATTTGATGATCACTTCAATGAGATAGTTCAATTCTTGTCCACAGGGATGGTACCTTGTGGATATATAGTTATGCAGAAGCAACAATTGGTAGTCCACGCTGCATATTTTCAACTTATAGCTGGACAACTATATAACATGGGACTAGATGAGATCTTGAGGAGATGCATTATGGAAGCAGAAAGACCATTGATTCTCACAAAAGCACATGAAGGCATTGGAGGAGGACACTATGCAGGGAAAGAAACAACACAGAAGGTTCTTAGAGTTGGCCTCTAGTGGCCTACTTTACATAGATATGCTAAGGAATACTACAGAGCCTGCGATGTGTGTCAACAAGTAGGGAAGCCTTCTATAAGGGATGAAATGCCTTTGGTACCGTAATTAACACTACAAGTATTTGAGAAATGGGCCATTGAATTTGTGGGACCTATTAACCCACCAAGATGGTGCATAGGAGCTAGATACATTATCACTGTGATAGAGTATTTTACCAAATGGGCATAAGCAAGAGTAGTCAAGGATTATATTGCAACCACATCTGCGCAGTTCATCTTTGAGGAAATCATAACCAGATTTAGATGCCCAAAGATTCTTATGAGTGATCAAGGCACACACTTCATCAACAAAACTATCAAATCCTTGACCCAGGAATTTGAAGTTAACCATCAGAAGAGAACTCCATACCACCCACAAGCGAATGGTATGGTCGAATATTTCAATAAGATCTTGGAGAGAGTTCTGACTAAGATTTTTAGTGTCAATAGAGATGATTTGGATTTAAGAATTCCAACAGTACTATGGGCATACAGAACTACTTGCAAGAAGTTAACAACACAAACTCCCTTTAAGTTGGTATATGGCTTGGAAGGAATATTTGGTTCCTAGTTTAAGAATTGCAACATTTATAGGTATGGATGACACTGGCATTGTTCAGGACAAGCTTTCACAGTTGATGGAACTGGAGGAAGATAGGTTTATTACAGGATTTCATCAGTAGGTATAGAAATAAAGAGAAAAGGCTTACCATGATAGACATATCAAGAGGAAGGCATTCAAGCAAGGATATTTGGTACTTTTGTATGACAAGAAGTTCATGAAGCATCCAGGGAAGTTTAGGACACATTAGATTGGGCCATTTGAGGTTGTCTATGTTACAGAAGGAGGAGATGTGGAGTTGAAGACCCTTAATGGAGAATGGAAAGAAGGTTTTGTAAATGGGAGCCGGTTGAAATTGCATTATGACAACTAGATGCCTCATAGTTATCAATGAAATAAAAAGAAACAAAGGGTCTAGGTACTAGGTGCAGTTGAAACTAGGTACCAAACATAGAAAAGACAGAATGGACATGATAGGGAGGGATAGAGTAGAAATCACAGGTTGTTTCATGCAGTCTACATTCGAAGTGATAGAGGAGAGTTTAGTATTGTAGTGAATCGAGATGAGTCACATGTGAGTGTTGGGGGCCTGTTGGCCCTTGGTTACGTAAGGAAGAGAATATTAAGGAAGAAAGGTGAATTACAAACTGTGTGGAAAGCACATAAACCGAGGAAGGGTCGAAGTGGGAAAATAAGTAGAAAAGAAGGAGAAAAGTAAGGAAAAGCTAGCCATGGGAAGAGAATATCAAGGAAGATGGATCATGGACAACTCAACAAGCGGAAGATGGATCATGGACAACTCAACAAGAGGAAGAAAACAACAACAAATTCTTTGGAGCACCTCATAGAAAAGAAGGAAGAACAGGCTGATGAAGCCCTTAAAATGAGGGTCAAGTGGACCTAGGGTTTTGGCACCTAGGGTTTTGGATCTAGGGTTTTGACACCTAGATGTTGGTCATGTAATGTATAAAGAAAGGTCTAAAATAGACAAGAGGGGTGGGTTCAATATTGGTTAATGTTGGTTATAGTTTTTATTTTATTCATTATTGGTTATTGTTGATCATTGTTGTTGAGAACAATATTGAGTCTGTATTGTAAGATCTTCAGCTGGGTGTGAAGATCAACCCTGCAGTTGGGTGCACAGGGAGGGGAGAGAAAGAGAGAGATATATACAGCTAAATTCACAGATAGAACTGTATGTTTTCATCTAATATATCAAGAAATATAGTTCTGTGGATTTAGCCCTAGGGAGAGGGTGAACCATGTATATCTTATTATCTTGTGATTGATGCTATGTCATTTTCCATTTGATATAGTGTCATTACATTGTTGTGTTAGATCGGAGATATAACTTGCGAAGTAAGCTTAAGAGTGGTAAAGAATAACTAGATTGTCTTGCGCTGTGTCTTGGACTCACTTTGCATTTCCTCTAGTTGTAGACACCTATGTCCTACAACCCCTATTGCTACATCAGGTGAGAGTGCATCTGCTTCGCAGGTGTTGGCCCTTGGTTATGGATTAAGGAAGAAAGTGAATATTAAGGAAGAGGAAAGACAAGGTATGAAGAGAATGGAAGGAACAAAGATAGAGGATGGGTCGAAGTGGTCAAAGAAGTAGAAAAAGAAGGAGCAAAGTAAAGGAAAGAAAACCATTGAATGAGAAGATCGAGGAGGAAAGATCGATAAAGAAGATAGATCATGGATAGCTCAACAAGTAGAAAAAGAGACCAGTGGATTCTTTGGAGCAACTTGTGTAAACGAAGAAAGGATAGGCTAGCAAAGCCCTGAAAACTCGGGTCAAGGCATCTAGGGTTTTAGCATCTAGGGTTTTGACACCTAGGTTTCGGCCTAGGGTTGTCCAAGAAGTCATTGTAATGTATAAATAAAGGTATAAGAGAGTTGGGCGAGGTTGTTGTTGGCATTATTGTGGATGATCATTGTCGTATTGAGGGAGAGAGAAGTGCTATGTGTGAGAGCATCTTATATTCTGGATCTTCAACTGGGTGCGAAGATGAACCCTGCAGCTGGGTGCGCATGGAGGGAAGATAGAGAAGAGAGGAAGAGAGAGACATCTGCAAGCTAAGTGCGTAGATAGAATTGTATGTTTCCATATTAATATATCAAGAAACACATTTATGTGGACGTAGCCCTAGAGAGAGGGTGAACCACATAAATATTGTTGTCTCTGTGGTTGATGTCGTGTTTTTTTCTTTCTGTTATACTGTTATTGCATCATTGTGTTAGATTTGAGATATAAACCTTCGAAGTAAGCATACCATTAATAACGCATAGCTAGGTTGTTTGTGTGGTTGTTATGGATTCACTTTGCCTTTCCTTTGGTTGTAGATGCCTGTTTCCTACAACCCCCCTATTACTACTTTGGGTGAGACTTCATCTGCTTCACAGGTGTTGCCGAAAGGGTCAATAGCAGGGATGATTTTAAGGATGGAAAATTATTTTAAAATGTAGAAACCTTGGAAAATCTTATTAATCCTTCATATGCCAATTATAAATGTTTGGCGATATTTTTATAAAAATATTCAAATTTCTAAGGATTTTATGCAGTTTGTATATAAGTTTGGCGATTTTTAAGGTAAAATAATTTTATCCTATAGAATTTGGGTGAATCATTTTTAGAATAGCGAATTTGTTTTGGGTAAAAACCATGGAAAATTATCCCATGAGATAAATGTATCCCCTAAAATCATCCCTGGCCAATAGTTAGGGTTTTTTGGTGCACTGTTAGAGTTGAACCTTGGGTTTGCCCCTATGACAACAAATGGTTTCATTGTCAGGACCAAGATCTTCTTGAGGGAATTTCAAGGTGGTTTCCATCGAAGACAAAGATTCAGAAGTGGATAGAAGAACAAGAGAGGGACTTCGTCGAATATCAAAACAAGAACCCTAGCATTAGTATCGAGGATTGGTTGGGAAGGTATATCTTTACTGATATACACAAGATTTTCTTTGGAGGAATTCATAAGGAGTTATATGAGTGGTTAGCCAGATTAGAAAATACCCAGTTTGAAATCAGATCTAGACCACATGTGGTTTGTATGATGGCGCTGATCAAGAAGGTCAAGACAGTTGATAATGTAGTGTCAAGAGCAATAGACCATTGGTTTGATATAACTATTGGAGGGTACATTAATGATTTTTCTATTGACAGAGTAGAGTCATATAGCCAAGCAAAGAGATATTTCTTTAAGGGACCTAGAGGAAAATTTTTACACTTTTTGAAGTTGAAGATCAAGATGCTATTGCATGAGAAGAACATCTTGAAGATACAATAGTAGGTCGGATTGAAAAGCTAATGTTAAAAAACTTAGACAGTGACATCGACACAGAGGTTGGACACACATGCAATGGGATATCATTTAGAGAAGTTCCTCTGGTGAACCTTTTTGAGGAGAATCATGATCCACTATCTTAGGATGAAGGGTTATATAGTGGAGAAGAAGAAGAGCTATTGAACGGGGAGTATTCAGAGTCTGCTAAGGTATTGGAAGGGAATACTGAAGAACCTCGCCGAGAAGAACCAAAGACTTCAGGGAGTTCACCTACCGTTGAAGTAAGTACTATCACTCCTCCTGTTGTTTTAGAAGCATTAAGTAATCAGAGTAACCTAAGTTATCAGAGCACTCAGAGAACTAGTACAAGAAATTTAGTACATACTCAGTCAAGAAACCTAGGAAGATCTATGGCAGATGATATGAGGTTACCCACCATTAGGGGATATGGATATGAAGATCCTGATTGGCATTGGTTCTTATGAGAAGTTGTATGGAGTATTAAGAATGTCAATGATGAAGCTGTTAATAGAGCTTAGTTTAGTACTACCTTGAGAGCCCACGCACTGAACTGGTACATGAAGTTTGTTAAAGGAATTGCACAACCTAAACCGTTGAATGACATTAATACTGCATTGACTTTTGAAATCAAGAAACCCAAGTTGGAGTTTCAGTGCATTACGAAACTGAAAGAAATCAAGCAAAGAGTAGCTGAACCTATGTGGGAATTTGACCAGAGATTTAAGACCTTGACAAGTCATTTGAGTTTTCATATTCCAGATGAACAAAATAAAGAATGGTTCATTGTTTCCCTCTTGACACACATCAGAGTTCCTCTGATGCAGCATAAGGTTTCTTCACAGGATGAGGCACTAAAGATCTCCATGAAACTAGAATAAGCCCCTATGGGAGAATCCAGCTCAGGTATGCGTCAAATTTTGTGTCAGCTAACTATCTTATCTCTATAGGTCAAAGATATGAAGAACGAAAAGGTAAAAGATAAAAGTGAAGACATTTGGTGTATCAGATGAAAATCAGAGGGCCATGATAAGGAGGATTGTCCCCTATTTAATGAGTACTTGGTCTCTGAAGCTTTGAACCCTTTGAAGTAGGTTATTCTACTCTGGTGTGAGGTATGTAGAAATAGACATCGCCCTAGTGAATGTTATTACATGAAAAAATATGTTCAGACACCTACAAATCTTTACTGAACATTCTGTAAATCTGTGGGGCATGATGAGAAGGATTGTAGGGCTTATGACCTCTTGCACGAAATTTCAAGAGATACATATAGGATTCGAGGAGAGATGAAGTAGGAAGGAAATGCTATGCATTTTAATTCCCCAGGAAGAGGAAACTTCAACCCTCACAATGGATTCAGAGGAAGAGGACAAGGAGGAGGTATGGGTCAAAGTCGAGGTCAGATCATTTTTTATAACTACACCCATTCGGGTCATTTGGCATGGGACTGTCAGAATCCTTGTACTACTTCCAGCTATTGCAACTCATTTGAACATGTGATCGAATATTGTCCAACATTACTGGCTAAACTTTAGGAAATACGAGGTGGAAACCATCAAGTCCAATTAATATCAGCAAAACGCCACAGAGAGGATTCCAGAGTCATTTTTATCACTAGAGGAGGCGTTGTTATGGGAGAAGATAGGGTGACTCCAGAAAATACTACAGAGGGATCTATGATCAGAAGGGCTGCATAGAAGACAGGTTGACTCCAAAAAATACTACAAAGGGATCTAGGATAAGAAGGGCTGCATAGAAGACATAGTTGTTTGATCCAAGGAAGGAGAAGTAGACATTTGAAGAGGCAAGAAGAGAATTTGGAAGAGAATAGGATTCTTCATATAAGGCACAAACATAAGTGAAATAATGTGGAATTCCTATGGCATTCAATCTGTCTGCCTCACCCAGAGAAGGAAAAGAGGTAAGCAAGCTTATGGATTTCTTATATACTTGCATTAATTTGATTAAGGATGAAATAGCTATGCAAGAACTACAACACTTGATTAGAAAATATGAGATAGGAAGAATAGACCCTATGATGAGTAGGGTTGTGAGCCAAGTATCTAGGAAAAGGAGAACAAACAAGGAACTGCACCTTAATTTTTAGATTGGAGACTACGATATAGATTATGTGGTCCTCAACTTGGGATCATAAGTCAATGTTATGATGAAGTAGACTTGGGCACTAATGGGAAAACCTAAGTTGATTTACTCCCCTATCAGGCTCAGGATGGCTAATCAGCAGGAAATAAGCCCTTTTGGAAGACTAGAGCATGTCCCTATGGACATCGACGGGGTAAGGACGTATGATGACTTTGAGGTGATCGAGATAGTTGATGACAGTTGTCCTTATCCTGCTTTTTTGGGCATTGATTGGGCCTTCAAAAATTTGACTATTGTTAACCTAAAGAAAAGACAAATGACATTCAAAGGTGATGGCCTTAGGGTCATTTCACCTCTTGATCCCGATGAAGGTCGCAGATACACAGAAACGATCAAAGAAGAAGACCGTGCATATGAGATAGAGAATATATATAACTTGACAGCAAGGCAACATGATTACATTAATCCTACATCAGAAAGGAATTTGAGTTGGCAAAGTGAAAGAGAATTCTCATCATATTTAGAAGAAGCACTAGAGAATTGGCATAAAAAAATGTATGAATTTTCTGCGTGGAGGTGTGCCAGATTGACCAGGGAAGTTTGTTGGATTGGTACAAAAGTAAGTAACCTACCCACATTTGATGGTTTGAATCATTTAGAAACATTCTTATTAGAATTTGAAGAAGTTATACCAGTACAAAAAAGGTTGTTGGCATTGGATGAAGCCTTGAAAGAAACTCCAGTGAGATGGCGGGGAACACATAAGAAGAACATCGTGGAGTGGGTGCAATGTCACACATTAATGACAATGCACTTTTCAGACCAAGTCGAAGGGTGTGAAGTTCAGTATACAAGTCAAAGTTGTCAGAAGGACCATGTGCGAGGAAGCTTGGAGTAGTATTACTCAAGAAAAATGGGTGCATAAGTTCATTAACACTTTGGATACAACGCATATCAATTGGTATCTACAAGAAAAATTGCACCTCACCACTTCATATTGGTATGGTATGACTCAAAACTTCATAACTACATTTTTATTTGAAATTCAGTACCCCACAGTAGATCATTCTTTACAATTATAAGGCATAAAGTCTTTGAGGAAGTACTTAACCTCCCTTTGGAGCAAGAAGAAGATAAATGGACTGCACCTCTTCAGAAATTATAGGGTTGTTACAATATAAATGCTAATGAAGATGATGATCCTAGGAATGTCAACATCACAAAAACTGAAGGAAATAGAGACATAGAAGGGCCTTGGATCGAATTACCTTTTATTGGGAAGCCAATCAAAATCAATAAAGTTAACATTGGAATGGAGCAAGCACCTAAGTTGGTAAACGTTGGAGATTAATGGGATGATCCAACTATTGATAAGATTACATAATTACTACATGAGTATCAGGACTTGTTTCCAACCAAGTTCACAGATATGAAGGGTACTAAAGGGCCCATGGGTGAAGTGAAGATTCCCTTGAAACCAGATGCAAGATCAGTCAAGCAGATACCTTACAGACTGAATCCTAAATACAAGCAAAAAGTTAGGATTGAACTCAACAGAATGTTGGAAGCAGGAATCATTGAACTCGTTGAAGAATAAGAATGGATCAGCCCTATGGTGGTCCAATATAATAAGTTAGGAGAGATCGAAATCTATGTAGAATTGAGGAAATTGAACGATGCATGTTTACATGATCTCTTTCCTACACCGTTCACTGATGAATTTCTAGACAACGTAGGAGGACAGGAAGTTTACTCCTTCACAAATGGATTTTTAGGGTATCAGTAGATCAGGATTGCTAAGGAAGACAGACACAAGACCCCATTTGAAACAGAATGGGGATCCTTCCAGTACACTATGATGCTGTTTGGATTGAAGAATGCACCAACCATTTTTTCCATGGTGGTGGTTGAAGCATTCAAGAAATTTCTACATATATATTTAGAAGCATATTTTGATGATTGGACTTTTTTTAGCCTAGTGAAAAATCATATTGAGTGTTTAAGACTAATGTTGGATAAGTGCAGGCAATGCTAGATTGCCCTGAACCTGAAAAAGTGCATTTTCCTCTCACCTTTTGGAGTATTGCTGGGACACATTGTATGTAAGTAGGGGTTGTTGGTAGATCCTTCCAAGATTTCCATCATTGTTGATCTACCCCCTCCTACTTAGGTTAGATAGATGTGCACTACACTGGGACATAATGGATACTACAGGAAGTTTATCAAAGGCTATGCACATATAAAAACACCCATGGAAAAGATGTTAAAGAAATATCATTAGTTTCAATGGACATAAGAATGCCAGTAGAGCTTCAACACACTAAAGAAGAAAATGGTCACTACGCCTATCTTAGTTTTCCCAGACTGGAGTAAGGAATTCCATGTGCATGTCGATGTCTCATCCATTGCAATAGGAGCAGTGTTAGAACAATCAGTAATAGGAGATATTGACCACCTGCTAGCCTTTGCTAGCTGGAAGCTATCTACAGCCGAGATAAATTACACTACCACTGAAAGAGAAGGTTTAGCTATGGTGTATGCACTACAGAAGTTTCGAAAATATTTGTTGGGAGGACATTTCAAGATGTTCATCGATCACTCTGCATTGAAATACTTAGTCAACAATCTAGTGTTGGGGGGAAGAATATGCAGATGGTTGTTGTTATTCTAGGAATATGATTTTCAAATTGTGGTCAAGACAGGGAGAATGAATAAGGTACCTGACCACTTGTCTAGGTTCTAGCATGGAGAGGAATCTACTATCTTGGATGATACACTACCATATGAAAAATTGCTAGCCATCAGAAACTTTGATGATCACTTCACCGAAATAGTCCAGTTATTATCTATAGGAATGGTACCTCACGAATATACAATTACCTAGAAGAAACAATTGGTATTTCGTGTTGCAAATTTTTCACTTATAGCTGGATAGTTATACAAGATGGGACCTGATGAGATCTTGAGGAGATGTGTTATGGAGGCAGAGAGACCATTGATTCTGGAATAAGCACATGAAGGCATCACAGGAGGACATTATGTAGGGAAAGAAACAACATAGAAGGTTCTTAGAGCTGGCATCTGGTGGCCTAATTTACATAAGGATGTTAAGGAATACTAAAAATCCTGCGATGTATGTCAGAGGGTAGGGAAGCCTTCTAGAAGAGATGAAATTCCTTTAGCACATCAGCTAAATTTACAGGCATTTAAGAAATGGGCCATTGATTTCATGGGACCTATCAACCCACCAGGAAAAAGCACATGAGCTCGCTACATCATCACTGCGATAGAGTATTTGACCAAATGGGAAGAAGCAAGAGAAATTAAGGACTATAGTGCAACTAAAACTACACGATTTATATTTGATGATATCATAACAAGGTTTGGATGCCCGAAGATCCTTATGAGTGATCAAGGTACAAATTTCATTAATAAGAATATTGAAGCTTTGACTCAGAAATTTGAAGTTCACCATTAGAAGAGAACAACATACCACCCACAGGTGAATGGTACGGTCGAAGCTTTCAATAAGATCTTGGAGACAACACTCATGAATATTTGCAGTGTGAAAAAAGATGATTGGGATTTGAGAGTACCAACAGTATTATGGGTGTATCAAACTACTTGCAAGAAGATGACAATGCAGACTCCCTTTAAGTTAGTTTATGGCCTAGAAGCAGTGGTACCTATGGAATACTTGGTTCCAAGTTTAATAATTGCAACATTTATAGATATGGATGACACTGGAACTGTTCAAGATAGGCTCACGCAGTTGGTAGAACTAGAAGAATACATGTTTATTGCAGGATTTCATCAGCAGGTACAGAAGGAACAAGAGAAGGCCTACCATGATAGGCATATCAAGAGGAAAGAATTCAAACAAGGAGATATGGTATTGGTATATGACAGTAAGTTTATGAAGCATCCAGGGAAGTTCAGGACACATTGGCTTGGGCCATTTGAGGTCACCTATGTTACATAAGGAGGAGCTATGAAGTTGAAGACTCTGAATGGAGAATGGAAGGAAGTTTTAGTGAATGGGAGCTGGTTGAATCTTTATTGTGAAAACTAGCTTCCTCACAGCTCTCAATAAATAAAAGGAATAAGCGTCTAGGTACCAGGTGCAGTTGAAACTAGGTACCAGACACAGAAAAGACAGTCTACACACGAGAGGGAGGGACATAGTAGAAAACATAGGCTGCTTTGTGCAGTCTATAGTCGAAACGATATAGAAGATTCAATACTGTAGTGACTTGGGATGATTCATAGGTTATTGTTGGGGGCCTGTTGGCCCTTGGTTATGGATTAAGGAAGAAAGCGAAGATTAAGGAAGAGGAAATATGAAGTAAGAAGAGTGCATAAGGAACACAGACTGAGGATGGGTTGAAGTGGTCAAAGAAGTAGAAAAATAAGGAGCAAAGTAAAGGAAAGCAAGTTATTGAATGAGAAGATCGAGGAAGACATATAGGCAAAGAATATAGATCATTGACAGCTTAGCAAGAAGAAAAAGAGACCAATGGATGCTTTGGATCACCTCACGAAAAAAAAAGGAAGGACAGGCTGGAAAAGCCCTGAAAACATGGGTCAAGGCATCTAGGGTTTTAACATATAGGGTTTTGACACCTAGATTTCGACCTAGGGTTGTCCAAGAAGTCATTGTAATGTATAAATAAAGTTCTAAGAGAGTCGGGTAGGGTATTCATTGGAATTATTGTGAATTATCATTGTCATATTGAGAGAGAGAGAGAAGTGTTATGTGTGAGAGCATCCTGTATTTTGGATCTTCAGCTAGGTACGAAGATCAACCCTGCAACTGGGTGCCCAAGGAGGGGAGATAGAGAAGAGAGGAAGAGAGAGAGAATTACAAGCTAAGTGCACAAATAGAAATGTATGTTTCCATCTTAATATATCAAGAAACACAATTCTGTGGACTTATCCCTAGGGAGAGGGTGAACCATGTAAATATTTTTGTCTCTATGGTTAATGTCGTGTTCTTTTCTTTCTGTTATACTGTTATTGCATTGTTGTGTTATATCTGAGATATAAACTTGTAAAGTAAGCATAACATTGATAATGCATAGCTAGGTTGCTTGTGTGGTTGTTCTGGATTCAATTTTCCTATCCTTTGGTTGTAGACATCTGTGTCCTGCAACCCCCCTATTGCTACTTCGGGTGAGACTTCATCTGCTTCGAAGGTGTTGCTGAAAGGACCAGTAGTTAAGGTTTGTTTTTGTGTTGTTAGAGTTGAACCCTGGGTCTGGCCCTGTGCATCTACTACCTTCACACGGTGTAGATATACCTCTGCATGGTGTAGATCAGTAAATACGTTATTCTAAGGTTTCTGTTGTCTTTTTGTGTTAAATCCAGCTCTTTTTTTCTTAACAAGCTTTCGATATTTGCTTTTGTGGGATTCCACAGTCTCAACATCCCCTTGTAGTAGCTCATCGCTTTTTTTTTCCTCTTTAATACTCTTTTACTCTTCTCTTGCTCAACCTATCTCATCTACTCAATCCTCTCTTGTTCCTACCGACTGAAATGAAACCATTTGTTGGTCACTATTATTCTATATACTTTCTAAGTTTGTATTGACCCAAGGTTCATGTCTATTTTGGTTTCCAACAAAGCCTCTAAAACTATCGGCCCTCTTGGCAAACCAGAAGGCACAACAACACACAGGATGCGTTGCACAGTCTCACCCGAGATAGCTTTAATGAGTGGCTGTAAGACTCATATTTTTACAGCCTAGGATTGAGTGTGAGGTACGAGAACTGTATATTGAACTACTATTATAACTTGTACACACAATATACTATCATTCACAAGTATGTAGGAAATATAACAACTATTCCCTTAATATCGCAACATTTACTTAACCAGGAAATATAACAACTCATTCCTAACAATAAGTACTGAAGACAATAAATATATGCATGGATACAATGCCATAACACAAGTGTTACCGTGGTTCACCCCTTCCTGGGCTACGTCCACAAAGATTTGAATCTTAGCTCTTTTATTATATTCGTTCTATCCCTACAACGCTGTGCATGTTACAATTCTTCTCAGTTGGGTAAGATCTATATGAGGTGGACTAGATCTCACTAGGCTCCTCAGCCTGTGATCTAACCCTCAAGATATACCCTCCTTCATCCCCTATAGCTCAACAACTTACAAAAATAGGTCATACAACAAAATATTACATATTGAACAACTCATACATAACTAACTAAACCTCGATAATTCTATGAACCGACCCAAAACAAAAACAACCCTATGATACCTCACTATCTATATTTATATGTTTCTGGCTCTTCAGTCATTACAATACATTACCAAAACCCTAACCCTAATGTCGTTAGGTCTTCCCCGCATGCACGTGTGTTGTTCTTCCTTCCAGCTGTCGCTTTCCTCATGCATGCTTTCTTTCCCAAATTGCCTTGCTTTACCTCTTTGGCCTACTTCCAACACTGAGATCTCTCTTAAAGATCTTTTTTCTCTTCTTCTTCAACCTTCAAAAGTCTCCTCAACTCTGCGTTTTCATCTTGAACGTTGTGATTTATCTCTTCTAAATCTTGAAGTTTTTCTGCTCGCTTCACTCCTTTGCCCATCTTGCAAAGCAATTAGCCTGCTATGATACCAATTGATATGAAAATGGGAGAGTACTTACTCTACACAAGTTTTTGTTAGCCCTTGACCAAGTTTTGAAGAAACATTGGTCATGTTTTACCACTTTTGGGACTTCGACAGGCTGGTCAAAGATGGAGCACCCAGGCAGAGTTGAGAGCATGAGATCTCACTCATTTTTCAGGCTTGTGGACCTAGCAAAAGGGTTTACTAGGGTTTATGTAACAACTTATGGGATGTCGGCCCATGGGTTTACTCATGATTAGGCCTTTTTGTAAATGTATAAATAAGTAGCTAAGCAATGTAAGAGTAGGTGTTGTTTTGGATTGTGATTGGCTTAGTGCATGACTAGTTATTGATTGGCTTACTGCATGACAAGTTGGCTTTGTGCAAGAAAGTGTTAAGGCTTGCAGTGCTTAGTGAAAGATATTGTAAGTGGATTTGCGTGATCTGGCTGTGTGAAGTAAGGTTATGTGCCTTGATTGGATTTTGGGAAGGAGGATCTAGTGCGCAGCGCACATATCTCCTGTCCTCTGAAGAGTTTGACTCTGTGGCTTTGTGCACAGGAGCAAGTGAATTTAAGAAGATTGAATATGAATAAAGAACCATAAGAAGTTGACGGATGTAGCCCCACATTGGGTTGAAGCACGTATATCTTGTGTTTTTATATGCTTTGTGCGATGTTTTTGATGTTGATTATGTTGTTTATCTACTTAGTACGTTGATCTTTATATATGTTAGATAGATATATGGAAGCTTAGTGATCTATTGATGTTGAATATGTTAGATCTAGATTAATGTTATGTGATAAATGATTGGAAGAACTTGATCTTTATTGTTACTATGTTGATCTTTAATAAGGGTTTAATCTACGATGTGAATGAAACTCATTTACTAATGTATGTTGTGGTGTAAGTTTTCTGTTATGCGTAATAATCATAGATCTATGTCCCAGCTTGGTTACAGACACCTGATTCCTATAACCCCCCTACCTCTACATCGAGTGACACTTCATTTGCTTCACAGTTGTTGCCGAAAGGGTCGGTAGTTAGGGTTTTGTTGGTGCATTGAACCCTGGGTCTGCTCCTGTGCCAACAAATGGTTCCATTACCGGGACCTGAAACTGTGATTGCTGGGAACTAAAGAAAAGAGAAATCTYTGTGCATAGATCTATTGTTGTAGTGCATAGTATTCTACTTGACTTGYGAAGCCCTATGCTAAGAAAGAAACCTGATATGAAGAAAAGAGGTAAGATCTTAAAGCTTTGTGCCCTGGTAAGGGTAAGATAAGTGAATTTTTTTATTTCAAAAGTATGAATATAGGTATGTTTGATAGATTTTTTCCTAGTTTGAAATCTAGGGCACAGTTAGAAGAAAGAGTTGATATGAATAAATTTGATATAAATAGATAAAGATATGTTATTCCTATGCATAGAAAGAAATTTTGGACTAAAAAGTGGATGCAAGAACCTAGAAAGAATTTTTTCAGATTCCAGGTCCAGCACTGTGATCCCAGTGCGTAGTAAAGGAGAGGTCAAGGATCATTTAAAAGAAAGAGAAGATTAACATTGTGTTATAATTGCAGAAGACCGTGACATTTTGCTAAGGAATGCCATGGTATATGTCCTATTTGTCTTTGTTGTAAATCTATTGGTCATGAGGTTGAGGATTTCCCAAGGATGATTGCTAAAGTTGAAAATATGAACATGAGACAAGAAAACTATAAAGAAGGTTAAGAGACTGAGGATATGTTAAAGAATCATACAAAAAAAGAGTAAGAGACTATGTTAATATAGTTAAAAGAAGTAATGGATGATCACAAAGACATCAGTTTACTAGAGATCCTGAAAGAAAAACAACGCATAGTTACAAGAATAGATGACTTTGACATAGACTGTGTCTTGGATGAGGAAACACAAGTGAATATTATGCCATAAAGCACTTGGGAAATTTTGGGAAAGACTGCTATAGTATATTCATTGGGAAGAATAGGTTTATTTAAAGGAAAGATGATAAACTTATGTGGAAGAGTTACTCATGTACCTATTATTATTCATGGAACCATGACTGAAGAGGATTTTGAAGTTATTACGTTTGTTGAGAGCAACGCCCCATTCACACATTTTCTAGGTAAGACCTGGGTTGAGGGAGATCAGATCCGAAGGAAAGTAGAGGAGGAAGCTACATAAAAGAAAAATAAATAGTTAAGGGACTTCATAGCCAGAAAACTAGAGCGACTAATAGAAGAACAAGATGATAAGTCGAAGAAACAAAGGGCAAGATAATTAGCTATCGAGGTTGAAAGAACGCAACAAGGTTTGAAGGACCTATCCATGCAAGACAGAAGAATACCTACCCTGGAATTAGTAAGAGAAGAGGTATTACCTTTGAACCCTTTGAAAGAACATCAGCAGTGCGAAGTTACTATGATAAGGGAAAATACGAATAAGAATGAAAAGAGGAATCTAGAGACTCAGATCACAGGAAAGAAGGAAAGAAAGCTCAGTAAGAAGAAATATGAGCTAGAAAAACTATAGGAAGCTATAGAGAATAGAAGAAAGACTTTGTAGGAGACAGGTCTGAAGAATTTGAACCTCGTCAGAATAACAGAACCACGTCGAATGGGACTTCGCCACGACGAAGCTATATGACCGTTGGAGGTGCCCTGATCGTTAGAATAACGCTCCAGAATGGCTAGAAGCACAGTTATTGACAGTAAGACCGTCATTGGACCATTGGGACCATTCCATAATGGATAGATTCACATTAATGTGCACATTCATGCCCATTGGAGGAATCTGTTATGATGTTTCTTATTTAACCCGTCAGATGCTACATCGGGACCACGTTTTACCACTCGTGATTATCTGAGCTAACAGAGAATCAATTGCATATCACACTGTGGGTTCTAGACCTCACCACCCATTTGATTACCCCACTTGTCCATTCTCCTACCCTATCTATTTAGTTACAAGTGTGAATGTTAGGTGAACATAGCGCATTAGAAAAGTCTGTGGAGGTGATTCTAGTAGAGCTCATGACTAAGAAAGTTATGTCTGTAGGAGTACATGCATCATCGAAAGGGGGATTGAAATCATCCCCTTCAACTGGACAAAAATCTAGTTGTACTACTGAGAAGTGAAGAAAACACCATGATGATTTAGATAACAAAAACCATATCCCGTCGGCCTTGCTAGATTACATACCGCCTTTGGTTGGCGTGGTTAACCACGACAACATCTCGCGTGATTTCAAGTACATGTTGATCACTGCATACATCCCGAAGGGGATACACATAGTTGGACCCCAGTTAGGACACATCCCGTCCTTGAAGAACAATGAATTTAACCTCTAAGACATTAATAACTATGCCATGCTCATGCTGCATTGGTATTTGATGAAGACGACTAGGAAGAAGGTGTACATAGTCTCCTAGCCATGGATTAAGGAGATGGTGTAGTCCACGATATTAAACCTGATGAATATCCCTCAATTTGGCCTACATTAGGAGGTTAACGCCTGCATTAAAATCTTATTGTCATGCTATCATGAAGGATATACATGGCTCGACATGCACGTCACTATGGATCCGGTGTTGATCCACCTAATTACAAGACTGAGAATGCAGGGACCAGACTCTCAATAGTTTTACCCAGACAAGACTTCAAATCGCTCCCTAGAACAAGACATCAAAGAGGACTATGGCGATGTAGAGAAGGGAAATCGAGGCTACAAGGTAGCCTCCATCCAGGATGGTGTAGTGCACCTATATTGTCAGCTTATAGCTGGAAATCTTGTCAGAAAGAATCGTCTGAAACAAGTCACTGGATTCATAGTGGAACTCGCAGGCAAGTGCATAGAAGGAATGAAATCGAATTGGGTGAGATACCTCGTCAATGAGCTCGAGAAGGACTGTCACAAAGTGCAAGATCAGGGATATGAATTCCATTTTATCTAGATACTTGTATTGATCGCATTTGTCACTTGGAAAATGTCGGAAAGAGTAGCCTTCCCACAGATTGATCCATCAGAGCTATTGGCTGCAAGGTTCTCCAACTTTTGGTATACAAATGATATGTCGAAGTAGTGGAAATTGAACGCGATGTTCCATGCCTACTACCAGTAGCTGAAGCATGATATTGAGGCATTTCCCAGTATGACACTGAATACATTGTATCATTACAGACCACTAGCGAAGTTCCATGTAGACCGACACTTCATCTATATCACCATGCATAGGGATGAAATCAAGGAGGAGTTACAGTCCTATTATAAGTTGACCAATGAATATATGGAGGATATCACCAAAGAATGGCCAACAGAGTTCCTTGTATCGGTCGAATATGCAGAGCTCTCCGACCTCGACATCATAGGATGCCCTATGGTCACCCAGGTCGAGCATGATGGACAGACTAGTGCAAAGAAAAATAAGAAAAAGGAGGAAGTGAAAAACATAGAAATTGATGAGGAGGACAATGCCTCAGAGGAAAGTAGGCTTGATTCACCTGAAGGAGGAGGAGGAGATGAAGTGAACCAAGAATAAGGAGAGGAAGAAGGAGAAAATCAAGAAAAAGGCGAAGTTACACCACTGAAGGATCCCCCTACCGAGGCTGAGACATCAAAGAAAAGGAAGGTTTCTCCGCAGAAACCCTCAACAAGAAAGAAGACTCACGCCAATAAACCTCAGTCCAAGAATGTGCTCATAGTAGACGATGTCGATCTAATCATCACAACAGTAGAGGGAACATTAGAGGATATCTTGCAGAGACATGGAGAAAAGGAAGAGATGATGCATGAAATAATCGAGAAGGAGATGGAGGAGATATAACAAGCCATCTATTCAAGCCATGCAGTACTGACTGTGCCTTCTTCATCAAAGATTGAAAAATTAGGGGATGAGCGTGCCCAATTACGAATATTAGTAGATGCAATAGAGGCTCAACTTCAACAAGTCCAAGAAGCAAAGGAGCAGGCTATGAAAGCCTTGAAGAAAGAAAAGGAGTGGCTCTTAGAGAAACTTTGAGTTGCGCAAAAGGAGAAAGATGAAATTCAAGCGATGTATGAGGAAGACAATGCAGAGATACAAAATGAAAAAGACCAACTTCTCGCAGAGAAGACTACGGTAAAAGAAGTAGTGACTAAATCACTTCTCTCTATGTCGAGCTTGGCACAGGAAGAATAAAATTTGGCTGAGATTCAAGTGGGGAAGCTCGTTGAGGCCATTCAATAGATTCAAGCAAGAKTAACAGAGATAGAGATCCAAGTAGTGTTGAGCACTCCATAAGAAGTGCACGATCAGAGGGAGGAAGTTGCCAAGAACACAGTTGGGAGGATCCAGGCACTTTCCTCAGAGTGTAATAAATAGAGTAATCGAAATKCAAAAACCTACGAATGCCTCACAGAAGACCCAATATTGAGGAAACTAGAAGCACAGCTAAAGGAGGCACAACAATAGGCATCCATTGTACAGGCACAGATGAAGCTACTTACTATATTTAAGAGGATGAAGAGATCACAGGAGAGGTGTGCATTCTAGAAGTAGGTTATTTCCATCCAGAGTCGGGTCATAGAAGTTACACAATGGCTACAACTGGTGTAGGATGAAGCCTGCATGATTTTTGAAGAGATTGAAGGACAAGGCTCGTAGCTAGAACAAGTGGTTGCGACAGTGGAACAATGCATAGAAGGGCCTGTTATAGAGCAAGTGATTCAAGAGTTCACCAAGCAAGAAGCTCTAATGAAGCATCAAGTTGAGGCAGCTCAAGCTAAGCTCGAGGCCTTCAAAACAATGTTGCCCAAATTTGAGTGACTCGGGATGAGTCATAGGTGAGTGTTGGGGGCCTGTTGTCACTTGACCAAGTTTTGAGGAAACATTGGTCATGTTTGACAACTTTTGGGACTTCGACAGGCTAGTCGAATATGGAGTGCCCAGGCAAAGCTGAGAGTTTGGTATCTCACTCATTTTGTGGGCTTGTGGACCCAACAAAAGGGTTTACAAGGGTTTATGTAACAGGTTATGCGATGTCCACCCATGGGTTTACCCATGAATAAGCCTTTTTGTAAATGTATAAATAAGTATCTAAGTGATGTAAAAGTAGGTGTTGTTTTGGATTGTCATTGGCTTAGTGCATGACTAGTTATTGATTGGCTTAATGCATGACTAGTTGGATTTGTGCAAGAATGTGTTAAAGCTTGCAGAGCTGAGTGCAAGAGATTGTAAGTGTATTTGTGAGATCTGGTTGTTTGCACCCAATTCGTCACTAGGTGAGCAAATAAAGGGTGCTTACATGCCCAGTTGGGATCTGCTAGGCATGACAGCTGTAAAAGGAAAGGTTAGAAAGAGAAACTACAAAGTTATAAACAAGAATTAAACTAAAATAAGCTAAAACTATGAGCATATGAAAAAATGAAAAATAAATACAAATGG
>SNQJ01S0121367.1:0-10310 GCA_010110895.2 Picea sitchensis | reverse complement strand
AGTATATCATCCAGATATACAACCATGAACTTGCCAATGAAATCTATTAGAATTTCATTCATCAACCTCATAAAAGTGCTCAGGGCATTCATTAAGCCAAATGGCATAACTAGCCACTCATACATGCCTTCATTCGTCTTAAAGGTTGTTTTCCATTCATCACCTTCTCTCATCCTGATCTAGTGATATCCACTTTTCAGGTCTATCTTAGAAAATAAATTTGCTCCACTTAAGCAATCCATTAAATCATCCATTCTTAGTAAAGGGAATTTGTACTTGATGGTGATCTTGTTGATGGCTCTCGAGTCTATGCACATTCTCCATCCTCCATCTTTCTTTGGTATTAACATAGTTGGTACTGTGCATGGTCTCAAACTTTCTCTGACTAAGCCCTTATCCAACAACTCTTGGAATTGGTTCTTCACCTCCTCATTTTCTTGAGGTGTTAATCTGTATGTTTCCTTGTTTGGCAAGCTTGCTCCTAGTATCAAGTCGATATGATGACTAATACTCCTGATGGGTGGAAATGAGTTTGGCAGCTCATCCACCACTATATCAGCAAAATTGTCCAGCAGCTCCGGAACTTCTTCAGGTAGATCATTCACCGATGTACTTGTAAGGATGAATCTGGGATTCCTCACCATACTGAACTGAATCTCCTCTTCTTCCTTGACTTCTTTCAGGAGTTCCTTCCCACTCATGAGAAGTATGCTTGTGCTGACTTCCTCTTTCGCTCTCTTCTCCTCCATTGGCAACAACATATGCGTCCTACCATTCTTCTCTAATGTATATGTATTCTTTCTTCCATCGTGAATGAAATTTTTGTCAAACTGTCATGGTCTTCCCAACAGAATGTGGCATACGTCCATGGGAATTACATCACATAGGATTTCATCTTTATATCCTCCTATTTTAATTTCAACCAGACATTGTTTAGCGATCGTCACCTAGTGTCCTTTTTGCAGCCATGAGACTTTGTATGGCCTCGGATGTGTAGTTGTCTTCAACTACAATTTCTCCACCATCTCTGTGGATACAATATTGTTAGTGCTCCCACTGTCAATGATCACCTTGCATACTTTATCCTTAGTCTTGTAAGTTGTCCTGAAGAGACTGTTTCTCCGCACTGGCTTTTCAATTTCTGCCTCTGGTTTTAAGAGAATTTTTCTCAAAATCAGAGATGCTCCATCCTCTGCTCCTTCTGCCTCAACATCTCTTCATTGTGCTTCTGAAATATAAGATTCTCCTCCTTATTTATTTTTCTTGGGACATTCCCAAGACATGTTCCCTTCCTTTCCACAGTTATAGCACCTTACTCCTCCTCTTCCTCTTCCTCTAGAAGATTTTCTTCTACCATTTTGTCTCCCTTGTGAACTTCCTCCTCATTCCAAGTGATTGTGTGGTTTCTTAGCCTCGTCCTTAGACTGATGTGCTCTGCCACGGATAAATCCCTTACTTTTTCTTGGGATTGAGCTCTTACCTCTTCCTCGCTAGTTCTGTTTTCTGGCTAGCTTCTCCTCTGCCTTTAGCGCAAACTGATAAGCATCTTCCACAGTCCTTACTGACATCATGCTAAGCTCATCTTGGATCTCATATCTCAAGCTATTTATATATCTGGCGACTCTTTCTTCATCTCTCTCCCTTTGTCTAGTTCTGATGTTCAGCCGATAGAACTCCTTGGTGTACTCCTTGAATGTCATCCCTTTCTGTCTCAGTTTCTGTAGCTTCCTGAACAGATTGATCTGGTAGTCTTTGGGTATGAAATTAGCCTTTAGTTTGGCTACCATATTGTCCCAACTCTTAATCCTTTGTTTTCCTTTACTTCTCCTCTCAGCTTGCAGTTCGTCCCACCACATTGTTGCATGCCCTTTTAGCCTGGTGACTGCCTGCTTCACCTTCTTTTCCTCATCGACATATTCATAGTCGAAGTGTTTGTCCATGGACCTTATCCAGTCCAATAGTTCTTCAACATCTATATTTCCCTCATACATGGGGACCTCTATCTTAGCTCTGCCTCCCAATCTTGAAACTTCTCTCAACAAATGTTCTTCTACAACATCCTCTCCTACAACTTATTCAACCTCAGCCTCTTCACTTTTTGCATCACTTACATGCCCAAAGTCAGGTGCTCTTCTCTTTTCTACTTCCATTGCTTCCATTCGGGCGCAGAACTCTCGCATCTCCATTTCTACAGCACGGTTGGCTAAAGGCGGATCTCATCTTCTTGGCGACATTGTGTTGATTGTCTGTCACACACAGAGTACAACTCTGATTTTTTTGTCTTCTTCTTTTCCCTCCTTCACCTAAAATATACAGACGAAAAATGGGCTTTGATACCACCTGATGTAGACACCCTATCCCTCCTAAGGGATGCATGACCTCTCGGTCAGGATCTTCTGATTCTGGAGATGAAATGGCTCTTCTGGTTCCGAACTGGAGCCCTTCAGACAATTACACAGGTCCCTTATGAATGATCAGTTGGATTTTTCGGGCGTCAAGTGTGAGCTCCCACAGTGTGCGACCAAGGGTTGTGACCAAGTGCCAAGCCGAAAAGGTGCTTATCGGGGATCGGGACTTCCCAAGTCAAGTGTCTCATCTTCTGGTCTCTCGAACCTCAGGTAGTTGAAATGTTGAAATGGTCGGCGCTCCCTCCTTCGGTATTTTTCATTTAGCGAAATATGGATGCAAGGGATATCCTTGCACCTTAGGGTCTCCGGTTGCCAAAAATCCGAAATACTTGGCAGCTATTCTTTCAGGATTTCGTGTTTCATGAAATCAGGATGCGTAGGATGTCCTTGCTCCTTAGAACCTCCAGTCGTCGAAAAGCCGAAATGCCCAGAACCTCTCAATTTCAAGATTTTGTGTTTCACGAAATTAGGATACAAAGAGTATCCCTGCTCCGTGGAGTTTTCGGTCGCCGAAAAGCCAAAATGCCCAGCGCATATTAATTTCGAGATTTTGCGTTTCACGAAATCAGAGTACAAAGGGTATCCCTGCTCCTTGGAGTCTTCGGTCGCCGAAATGACGAAATGTTGAAATGCCTTGGTGTTCAATCAATGGCTCACAATAATCCATGTGATCAATGGGTCACGTCGAATCATGATTTCTCTATTTCGCGATTCGGGGTTCTGAGGGACAAGAACCTTTGTCTTTCCAACTCCCAGTACCCGAAGTCCCGAAATGGACCAATGGTCCATATCGTCCTATGATTGACGGCTCTGATCGAATCGTGACTTCACAATTTTGCAATTCAGGGTTCTGAAAGACAAGAGCCTTTGTCCTTCCACCTCCCGGTACCCGAAGTCCCGAAATGAACGTCGATAAACTCTCGTCGCTAACCTCCTCGCAGCTCTACCTGATCTGATGGCCTGTGGGGTTTCGATGTTCCTCCTTAAGGATTATCCACCGTCTGTTTGTATTTTTGAACTCTCCTCCTGGATCTATGTAGGGTTAAATCTTGTGCTCCTTCCTTCAATCAGACGGTTTGCGGGGATTTCCACCTCAATCCAACGCTCGACCACGTTCTTCCTCCTGAGATTTTACTTGATTTCGACTTAGGATATTTCTAAGTTTGTGAAGACTCGGTATTCGCTCCTTCTAGGGAATGGGTTTTTTGATCCTGATAACACTTTCCAAAGTGTTATTCCTCCTGATCTTTGTCTGGTTCAGACTTTGGCTCCCACGCACTCCTTGCGCCTAAGGGAGTTTGATAGCTCAGATTCATGGTGTTTTCTTTTTGGCTTGATGAACACCTTGCAGAGCTCCCAATGAAGAGAAAAGAATTCCACAGTGTTCCTCCCTGGATCGATGCACACCTTGCAAAGCTCCAAATGAAGAGAAACAATTGAAACTGCCAAAAATCTCACAGTTCCATTCACTTGTTTATAAAA
Source organism: Picea sitchensis (assembly GCA_010110895.2). Taxonomy (NCBI): domain Eukaryota; kingdom Viridiplantae; phylum Streptophyta; class Pinopsida; order Pinales; family Pinaceae; genus Picea; species Picea sitchensis. The sequence continues at coordinate 6,420 of SNQJ01S0121367.1, read as the reverse complement.
CAGAAAATAACAGGAAAATACACACAGTCCAAGCACAACACATTTGGATCAATTTTCCATTATGTTCTATTCACAAGTGCCCAATGGCTACAGATTACATTCAAAATTACAATAACTCAAAAAACATTTTCCTCCTGCTAACTCGTAGTTCTCTCTTACAGCTAGTTTTTCTCGGTAATCCATCTCTCTCTAACTGGGTGTGTAAACTTCTACATAACTCAAAGATGTTTCTAGGGTTTCCCCTGGATACTTGCCTACTCTAAGATTCCTCCTACACTATTTAAGTTCAGTCACATTCTAGAGCCAAAGTGGAAACTCCTGCTATGTTTACAATTTTCAAAAGGTGCCTCAAAGCATAAAATTCGGCATCGGTTCAAGCGTGCCTCCAAAATTGAATTCCGACACTGAGTGAAGGCAGATTTCAAAAAATCGGTTGCAACTGTCAATGTTGAATTTCTGAAAGAACTCACACGTGGAGTGGTCCTGCCTCTGCGTGCTTGCCAACGATGCTCCTGCATCACACTTTCTCTTCTTCCACCTCTTCAAATGAAAGTCCTAACTCTGGGACAAACTCCAAGGCCCGCTTCATCTCTTCTTGAAATCTCCCAATTTTATGCTGCCATTTCTTGGCAAGGAGTGAGGTCTCTTTCACAAACTGTTGGGTCACATATGTAATACATTCCTTGCACTTGAATGTGACCAAAGAGTTCCATTCAAAATATTTTGTTGCATAGACTTGATGCATATGAATATAAACTATCTGAATGACAGGCTGTAAGTCGCGCAACTCCTTCTTAGCTATGGATTGTGCCTCAAATAGAGCGTTCAGGTCATTGTCCTCTTGTTGAATCTGATCAAACTTCTGTTGTTGCTCCAATGGATCCATCGTAGCCACAACTTCTTCATTCAACACCTAGATTCTGGTGCATACATCCAGATGTACATCAAGGTCTATTTATATCTAGCGATGGATCCCATCCAATCACTAACTTCCCTGAAAATATTTGTGCACTCATTTGTGTGCTTGTGTAGTGTTTCTCAGTAATTGTTGCCTTCTAGCAATATCTTCCTCATTTTCCCCTGCATTTTCTGAGGCTGCTGCTCTTCTTTTTGATGATTCTGATGCAAATGCACCTCCATATGCTTGATGCAAATGGCGAATTGTGACCATGCTCCTTGGAGTAGTTTAATCTGATGATCTATATCTCCTTCATCAATAGCTTCTGGAAGTTGGGGTGCGAACTTTCGAATATTCTGTCAGGACTCAACAAGCCTTTCTTGAACTCTTTCCAATTTGTTTTCGACCTATATATTTGCATGTTCCTCTTGTTTTTTGCATGCTTGTGCAAGGAGCGCTTCCTCCCTTATGAACTCTGCAGACCTCTCCACTTGGCTGGAGCCTCTTCTCCAGTTGATCCATTGACACTCTGATCATTCCAACTAAGTGTGTTGTTGTCCATTTTGCAAGGTCAACAGATGAAGGGGTTGAAACCGTGGGTGCTCGGGTCTATAGTGGAAGTCCACTAGCCATTGAGTGTTATGAAGGAGTGTCCACTTCCCCATCCCCTGTGGATGGTCATGACACCAACCTCAACCTCATTGCTGATGGGAGTAGTGTCAGAAACGTTTTTCTAGCTAGGCAGAGTTCCAACAACTCTGCGCCTTGCTGAGGGTTTTGTAGAACCAACTCCATCTGTTCCTGCACAATTTTTTCACTCTACATGATGGTTGAATATGGTTCCTTATGAACCTCTAGTAGCTCCTTTTATTTACTTGCATCTGCTTCAATAGTTGCGCTTCTCGGGGAACCCTCAACATTAGTCGTTGAGAAAATGTACTGGGGGATTTGAGCTTGCAGATCCTCTACTGTTTGAGTTTCCTTGTGCTACATAAAAGGAACAATATGTTGGTCTTGGGCATCAAGGTTCAGACTAGTCAGATGTAGCATCTTCTTTGGTACTTCTGGATTTGGACTACAAAGTTTTGGTCTCTTCTCAGGTAACTCTAGTCTTGTTTCTGGAAGTTTTGGCTCTGGCTGTTCTGGAGGATAGAGCGACATCAACTATGGATCAGTGGTTGGGGTTGGATTGGTGGTTTTTGGGGGTGGAGAATAGGTTTTTGGTGGTGATGGAGGATGCTCAGTGATGATGGTGGATGGAAGGGTGTTAGACTTAGGGTCGTTCTGAATATGGATGATGGGGGATGCGTAGACCGCTAAGCAAGTGTGAGGGAGGACAGATGAAAGGGGTTGGGGGTTTTGAAATTTGATCGGAAAAACCCTCGTCTTGGTTTTATTGGCTACTGGATTTGTGATGAAAACAATTCTCATGATCTCATTGACATCCTTGCATATCAACACAAATTTCTATGGAAATTTTTGGAACATCGACAACGTTACTTTCTTTCCCTCCAATGGTTGCGTCTCTTCCTCCTCTTCAAAGTTCGTCTGTGTCAGAGCTTCGTTCATTTTCACCTTTGGTCTTGAGGTTGATCCACCCCTTCTTCTTTTCCTTTCTTCTTCAGCAGTTGGGAAGGAAAAATGTAGTGCATCCCTTACTTGCGTGGGTTGCATTTAAATCTTGTCCACAACATTACCTCTTTGTGGAAGGCATCCTCATCTAAATAGAATGAAAAAATCCTTGAGTGGAAGGCCTCCCTTTTGGCATACCTCGACCATACAAATGTAGGGTATCGATTCGTGTTGAAGGCGATGTTCCTCATGTTGTATTTGAGGAGCTCCTGCAGAATGCGCAACCCCTTTTCTCCATCGATGAGCCCATTATACCACTTGGAGAATGTGGTGTTGTTGAAGGTCATGTTTTCCGAGTCCACCCTTGACTGGAAGGGTTCAAACATATTTGCAAGACGCCCCTTGTCTGCTAGCGCCAATGGTATTTCAGTGGGTGCCTTCCACTTAATCATTGTGAATTCCAACAACATGTATCCATATGTGAAGGTGTCTCTCTTCTCCTGGGATTCCTCGCAAACCACGAGTAGTTCCTCTAGAAGATAACTGCACCAATTGAATACAACACCATTGGCGCAAAAATATTCCACTGATAATGCATCCAGCCAATGGTACCCTGGAATCCTTTAGATACATCCTCACCTTCTAGGGACAATATAGTAAGTTTATGGATGTCATCGACGTGGATTAGATACCGCCTATCCAACTAGATCCTTCTATCATTCACCTTGCTTATCAGGAGCTTAGTGCACCACGCAACCTCGCCAGTGGTATTGAACACTGGTAAGTCTCTCAGGTTCATGATAGTTGAGTTGAAGAGGTTGATGAATTTGGGCTTTAGCACAAACTGCATGCCTCCTAACTTGTCTGGAGAAGTACTCCATAAGACATCTATGTTCATTTGAGAGAAGAAGACTTTATCGGTTAAGTAGAGATCAAGCTGCTTGACCTGCTCCACCTTCCCCTTCATATCACCCACGACCTCGACTCGGGGGTCACAGGGCTCATCTGGTACTGTGTCTTTCGACACAACACTCTAACTTCTTGTAGCTCTCAGCATTGTGGGCTCTGAGTTATCAACAAATTCTATGGTGAACTAAGGATTTGGGGATCACAACTATGGGTCTCAGGATTACACAAGCTTTCTCACTCTACAAAATTCAAAAATCACTAAGTGTTTTCTGAAGACAATGTGTTCTACAACGAGTTCTCAAAGTCTTATAGTCGGGATTAACTGGCAAGTTTAGTAATAACTGTTGTTCATCATGAACCTATGAACGTAACTTGGATATGAGTTGTCCTATAGGATGGGTTAATGAGGTAAATACTATTGGGAGATTCTATCATTTACTGTGCAAGTTGGATAGGGACGTGGCCAATTTTAGACCTTTTCATTTGATGGATGGGAATCCCGACAGGAATACTTTTGGCATCTTTGTGTATCACGTCTTTATGGCTTAACTGAATTCCAACGGGGTACCATAATAATAAAGGTTATGTCTAGACTGGGTTCGTGTGGCTCATGGACTCAGATTGTGTTTGGATTCCTTCTCCCTCTGACCACAAAGGGGTCTTTGTCATATTAATGACTGTTATTAATGGTTTCTTTACACTTTTGATCCTATGCTATTGAGTAAGTATTTTTGCATCAAACAACACTTAGAAAAAAAAAGAAATGGACTACATGTCGCAGAGCAATGTTGCACACATCGACTTTATTAACTAAATTTATAGAAATTGCAGAAAAATCAAATCAAACTACTATACATGCTCTTTTAGACTAGAGAAACAGTCCTTTCTCTTAGGCATACAAGATATAGGGTTTCAGGATAACACCATTCACCCATCCTAGCCACAACATACCATCTAGTTATGAAAGTTCGACTTCTTCGGAAGGTCAGATCTCCGCAACTATAAATGGTCCCAACCAATTCATGCGAAACTTGTTAGGATGCTTCTGGTACTGAATGTCATAGAGTAATACCTTGTCTCCTTGCACAAACACTTTATTCTTGATGTGTCTGTCATGCCAAGATTTCTTCCTTTCTTTTTCAACTGACTGATGGTAGTCTGCTAAAAATTTGGTTTCTTCAAGTTCCTATAACTCTATAACTCTCTGTGCAAGTGATTCTTCTTCCGACATGTGTGTGATCTGTGTAATGCGCAAACTTTGAGTAATGAATTATGTAGGCACCACAAACTCTTTCCCATAAACTAGCTGAAATGGTGTGTACCTATGGACTTTCTTTGTGGTTGTATTGTAAACCCATAGTACTGCTGGAACTCTGTCATCCCAATATTCCATGTTTGTGCAACAAACCTTTGTTAACTCTCTCCCCAAAATATTGTTGAACGCTTCTATTGTTCCATTGGCTTGTGAGTGATAGGGACTAATTTTATGATGTTGGATCAAAAAATCTGTTGTAAGCGTTGCTATGGTACTACTGATAAAATGAGCTCCCTGATCACTAGTCAGACTCATAGGACATCCAAATCGAGTGATAATACTTTCAAAAATGAACCTAGCAGCAATATCAGTCGAACAATCCTCAACAGATGTTTCCTCAGCCCAACATGTAAGGTAGTCAATTGCAGTAATAATGTACCTAGCCTTTGAATGCTTAGTAGTGGGATTGATAGGCCCAATGAAATCAACCATCCACTTCTCAATTGCTTGCAAAGATTGAACTAGTTGAAGTGGTAATTCATATCATCATGATGGCTTGACCTCTCTTTGACACACATCGCATGATCTGGCATATAGATTTTCATCCTTTAAGAGAGTTTCCCACCAAAGTCTATCTTGGAGAAATTTTTTCACAGTGACCTTCCCTTCTCCATGACCTCCCGCAACTCCACTATGGCACTCCCACAGTATATCCTACCTTTCATGATCCAAGACACATCTCCTGAGGATACTAGCTAGTCCCAATTTATGCAATTTTCCTGCAATCAACTGATAGTCCGCTACTCTAACCACCATATGTATATTCTAGGTTACGTAATATTTTTTTGGGCAGGATCCTGTACCTAAGAAGACTTCTATGTCTTCCAGGTACTCTGGTATGTCCTTAATCCATAATAGATCTGCATCTGGGAGTTGATCATCAACTGCTCCACCACTTTCCCCTGAATCTAATCTAGATAGGTGATTAGGTGCTACGTTGCATCTTCCAGGCTTAAAAATCACTTCAAAAGAGAATTCTTGAAACAATAACAACCATATACAAATTATCCCTTCCAGCATAGGTTTTTTAACTAGATATTTCAATCCAAAATGACCAGTAAAGAACTTAAAATGAGATCCTAACAAATCATGTCTAAATTTTTGCAAAGAATAAATCATAGCTAACCCCTCCCTTTCTGTGGTTGTGTAGTTGCGCTCGGCTTGCGACATCTTCCTTCTTGAAAAATAGATAGGATGATCCATGGCTCCATCTCCTAGTTTCTCTAAGATAGATATGAAGGAAATTCGTGAAGCGTCTACGTGGACGTGGAATTCATTTTCCCAATTTGGGAATATTAGAATAGGTGTTGTGTTGATTTTATCTTTTAGGGTCTGGAATGATTTATCACATTTTGGGATCCAGTGGAACACTTCAGCCTTATTTAATATATTTTCCAATGGTGCAGTGATGTTTCCATATCTTATGATGAATCTGCGATAGTACCCTATGTGTCCCAGTGTGGAGCACAACTACTTAGTGCTCGTAGGTGGTGACATGTTCACAATAACCACAACTTGGGCTGGGTCTACCAGTAATCCTTCTCTACATACTATGTGGCCTAACATATTTCCATGCAGTACACAAAATATACACTTTCCGATGTTCAACGATATCTGCAGTTCTCTACATCTATCAAACATCAGGCATAATAGTGCTACATGTTATTTGAGAAGGCTATATATCGTCCAATCATCCATATAAACTTCTATAAATTTGTGAATAAAT
>SNQJ01S0121366.1:0-19926 GCA_010110895.2 Picea sitchensis | reverse complement strand
CTCCCTTGGGAACCTGTCTCACACCCTCTTTGATATTCTTCTTTCCCTTTGTCCAAATAGAAATATCCTCATCCCCCTCAGGTGTATGTTGTTGTCCTCAAGAGCCAGAGCTGCACCTCAATTCCTCCTATATGAAATCATCCCAAAGTATCTCCCAAGAAGGAATGAACTCCAGGGAAACAATACCTCATACAAATGAACCCCAAGGTTTGGAAAAGATATTCAGAGATGTCCTCACCAAAAATTATGGATCCAAAATCTCTCTGACTATTGCTAAATAATCTCTGATCTAAGTGAATCTACCTAGGTATTATGTGATTGTCTCGAAATCGAGCATCTGAATGCTCCTAAGCTTCTTCTGCAGAACCATCTTCAGGTTTCGGTTGGGACTCTAATAAAGTTTGCACAAGGATGCCCACTTCTCAAATGCATAGTATTTACTAGTTAGATTGGGAATGATGTGGTCCCTCATAACATCAAAAATAGTCCTCTTCACCTTGATGTTATTCTTCCTAAAATATGCATCCAATAATGGTGATGGAGAAGGTTCAGGGGGAATCACCATGAGAGCTTGAAATATATCCCATAGTTCAAGGTCCTCCAAGACGAAATTTATCCGGGTCTTCCAAGGGGACCAGTTGCTAGCTTCGTCTAGCGAATACTTTGTCCGCATATAGGACAATGACATGATTTTCCACTAAAAACTAACATTGAAGCTCACACTGATGCGAAAACTGCAAAAGAACTCAACCTCACCACTTGAAACACAAGTGGAAGTAAGGTTGTCCAAACATGTCCACAAAATAGTCCTTCAACTATCTAACATATCTTCTCACCATATGACCACTAAGTCTACCAACAAGCCATCCAAAATATGCCAACATAATGTCACAAAACTTCCCACAAGATGCTCTAGAAATCAACAAAAAATCGCCAACAAGGCTCTGATACCATGAAGAAATTTGAGGTCCTATGAGTCTTCCAACTAAGGTCTATCTTTGACCTTGAAATTGGCTCTAAGTTTCAATATTCAAAATTGTCCATTTTTTTAGGATAGCAAATAGTTTAGTAACTTTATTCCCATAGTTTTTGTAGGTTAAGTGTTCTTTGAGGTGTCCTTGCAAGTGTTTTCGTAACCCAAAGTTAGCACATGAAATATAACTCAAAACATGTAACACATCCTCTATATCTTAACAACACAAGTAAGTTAATCTACACTCTAACCATGCATGAAATTAACACATGTATTTTTGGTCAACATGACCCTGGATAACCCCCCCTGGGGAAAAACCAGTTTGGAATGGAAGTATATATAAGTGGTGTCTAAAGAATGAGATACACAAAATAAATGAAATAAATGAACCTGATACAAAGGCAACCCCTCTCAAGCTACTATACAATTCCAAGAAGGTGAATGATCCCAAGCATAGTGCACCCTTATCTTTTGTTGCTCAATCCCACTGAAGTGAAGCACCCTTGACCCTGGATACCCTGAATAAGAATCCATTGCAAATAATTTTTCTCTAGTGTGTTGTGTATCCACTGAAACAAATAGATATGAATTCCTCCAGCTATAGCTCCTCCCTGCTAGGTGTGCGCCCTCCTCCAATCATGTGTGATCACCACTAAATAATAGTGTATCTAGCTGTCATAGCTCCTCCATGAATAGAATCTCCGTTGCTTCCCTATTCCAATGCCTCCAACCTCATGCTCATGCTAATCCTCAAGATCTCAAAGTGAACATAAGAGTGAATGATCCTCCTTAGGCCTCTTGCACCCTTCTTGAGAAAATCATAAGGAAACCTAAACGTGAATGACTAGGATCATCCCAATCCATTCTTAATCAATGGTTGATATCATCCCACAAGAATATCAACTCAAAACCCACTTTGGGTTAAGTTTCCATAGTTCGCTTTATGTCCCTCAATTCACCCACAAAGTTAATTAATAGTCACTTTAGGCTAAAATGACCAAATTTCACTTTTGACTTAAATCTTATAAGTTAAAGTGAAATTAGACATAAAGTACAAAGTACAAGAGTACCAACATCTCCCTCTTGTGGTTAGAGGCTCCAAAACACAAGGTAACCACTTCCCGAGGTACACCAAATATCAACAGAATCCACCAATGGGGTCAAATGGAAACCAAGGTACTACATGAATCGCTATTGTTGATGATTGTTGTTGATGTCGAACACAAGGGAAACTGCTAAGTCAACTACCAATGGTGGGTTGTCATCTGTTGAGCACAAGGTCACCTATCAATGATTTAAATAAACCCAGGGTTCTACTCTAGGTCATACTCTCAGATCAATATTTCAGAGTCGATAAGAGAAGACCCGCTAGACACAAGTGAATGGGGACCTTCTACACTAGCACGAGTAAGATACATAGACTCTTGTGATAATGAGATGGAATTGACAGAATTAGGAAGTCCAACTTGAAAGGTCAGGTACTTACTATAGAATGGGCACCTTAGGCTGAAACTTCCCTTGAACAAAAGCATGACACATTATGTGACTTAGGCAGCATGACTATAAACTAGGATACTTTTGTAATACAAGAGGAATATACAAACTCTCCATATGGTTGGAAGAATACCCAATCAAAGGCTGTTTTGGTCAACAACGAGAAAAAAGTCTCCTAAATCCATACTGAACCCAAAATATTGAGACATTGAATCAAACATTATGATTTTCTCAAGGGAGAAAAGACTGTTGCCAAAAAAACAGACATACACTTTCTCCCTTTTCTTTTTTTTGTCTTTTTCATGTTATTAAACCCTGAAAAATAATAAAAGAGTGTTATAGTACAGTGGAGGAAATGAGTGTCGTAGGTAAAAAAAATAGTTCCAAAGTGCAAGGAACATACCTATGCTCAATGAAAGGAAGCATGTGTAGGAAATTACACTCAGGGGATGTTTTCTCCAGGGTAAAAGTGTCGAGTCACAAAGGAATAAATTTCAAAGCTAGCAATTGGTATGAATGTGTTGGAGAAATTTCTATTTTTGGCACACTAGTTCAGTGGGAGTTAACTGAATAGCTCTATTTTAGACTTTCTAATTTTATACCATAACTATTATGCATGCATTCCTAATTATAGGATTTCATTCCGTATATGAGTGAATATCACTCACTCATTGAACAAATCATAATATTCATTGGTTCTCATTCTTTATATTGTATCTCTCTTCCTTTTCTTGATAAGATTTTTTTGTGTATGCTTTAGCTAGGTATCTTGTGAAGGTTTCCATTAAACATTGACATGGTATCAGAGTCGAGTTTCTTGGAGCAACACATAAAATCTAGAGAAGAGCGAAAGAAGATTTGAGTAAATCTAATTTCCGCCATCTTCGCAGCCTATCCCTATCGAAATGTGTGACGATTGGTATTGTCACAACCTATACACAACCAAGGTGCGACATCGTCGCACAATGTTCTTCATCCGGGGTGCAACAATTATTTTTTTCACAATCGTCACACTGTTTCCTTCACTAGGGTGCAATGATTTAGCATCGTTGCACTTTATCCTTCTCTAGGGTGCGACGATTCAAAAACCCTCCAGAAAATTGGGTTTCTGTAGTAAAATAGCCATATCTCGAAATCCGTGATATGGGTCTGGCTGAAATTTGGACTAGAGATGTAAAACATAGGGATTCTCATGCTCACCAAAACCTACAAAACCCACATCATATTTTAGGAAATATAGTTGTTTTATCATGTCTATAGTTTTCATAGAATCGTCTTTCATATATTAGAATCCACGATCTGGGTTTTCAAGATCTTTTCAGAATTAATAGCAGGGATGGAGGTGATGCAACTTCTTCAATCAAGTATGGTGATAATACTCACACCATACAACTATTTTGAATGGAAGTTGAAGCGCATTTGAACTCAAAATAAAAGGACTGTATAATTTGATGATGACGACAAAAACAAAACAGACATCAGTGCTTGAGAAGACCAGATGGGAGAACCGTAAGGATGAGGCCACATGAATACTTATTGAGTTAATATCCACTGATCTATGGTTTCATGTTTATTCATTAAAGACTACAAACAATATCTGGACCACCTTGGAAGTACTCTTTGGAAAGAAGGATGAGATGAGAGGTCATATGCTTGAGGTAGAGTTGAATACCTTAGACCCTAAAACTTTTGAAAATATACAGGATTTATTTACTAAATTTAAGTCTTTTCTATTGAGCTTGGGTGAATGTGGTATTTACAAGTCTACACAAGAGAAACAACTTATTCTAACAATCCTGGCCAAGCTAGGACTAGAATACGTTGTATATGTCTCTAATTTCCATTCTGGCAGATGTCTTTTGGGAGCAAATTGGAAAATGCCTACGATGGCTTAGTTCATTGAGTCTCTCACACAAGAGAAGAAAAAAATCATACATATGGGTCTCATGTAATGTCCCAAAGCACATCACTCACGATGCATGATGGAAAAGGGTCATCCAATCAGAAATCGAAGTAGAAATGAAAGGAGCTATTACTTCCAGAGTCAAAGGAGGGATATTCCAAACCCTTCAATGTTTCTCCAGGTTCCAAAGATTATTCAAATTCCAAAGGGAAGAAGAATAAGGGAAATAAATTCACATATTGAAATAAACCGAATCATGAATAATGCACATGCATGAATAAGCAAATCGATCTTATGACAAAGGTACTTTAGAAGAATAACCTTGGAGACTTCATTTCTGAAGGAGCCAAGAAGAAGAAGGAAGAAGACTATGTGCCTAAGAAAGGTAATCATCATGCTCTGGTTGCAATCAATTCCTCATCCGATGCATGGATGATAGATTCTGGTGCATCACATCATATGGAAGCTAAAGAGGAAGTTTTACTTCTTTGAGTTCATGCTCTAGACCTCTTATTCTCATGGGGGATGATACTCCAATAGAAGTTGCAGGAGAGAGAAGAGTGGAAATTCCTAATGGAAGTTTTGAGAATGTTTTACATGTTCAAAAGATTTTTATAAATCTTCTCTTAGTTTATCAGATCACTCAAATAGGTAAACGGGTTGAATTTACATCAGATTCAGTTACTGTACTTGACATGCATGAAAGTTCCATTATTGCAGTTGGTGAGGTAGATCAGAAATCATGGTTGTGTAAGTTCACTAAGTTTACTGACTATGAATCCTTTTTTATACTTACACATGATAATGAGAGTAGTAGAGTATATCATGAGAGATTTGGTCATTTAAACTTTAGGTACATGAAACGACTTTCCAAGCAAGGAATGGTCAAAGGCTTGCCAGACATTCAATTTTCTAAAGGGGTTTATAAAGGATGCATTCTTGGCAAGCATCTTGAAGATAAATTTGAAAAGGGTAAGGAAAGGAGAGCCTCCTCTTCCTTGGAGCTTGTTCACAGTGATCTCATGGGTCCATTTCCACATTCGTCCATAATAAAAGAAAAGGTATTTTCTTACATTTATTGATGATTACTCACACTATACTTGGGTTTGTTTTCTTAGACAAAGTCTGAAGTTTTCAAGCATCTCAAATAATTCAAAGCTCTAGTAGAGACACAAACTGGGAATACAATCAAGATCCTCCATATAGACAATGGGGGGGAGTCTATCAACAAATATGTTCATAATATTTTTTGTGAAGTTGGTATCCAGTTGCAACACACAATTCCATACAATCCACAACAGAATGGATTTGTTCAAAGGAAGAACAAGTCTCTCAAGGAGACAACCAGTTGCATGTTTCATGCAAGATCACTTCCTTCCAAGATTTGGGTTGGGGAACTAAACTGTGCTGCTTACATATAGAACATAGCACCTCACAGATCTGTTGAGGATAGGACACCTTTTGAGGATTTGATAGGTGACAAACTAGATGTTACACACTTCTACATATTTGGATCTAGTGCATGGACCCATATTCCTTTTGAAAAGAGGAAAACCTTATATCCTTAGAGCACACCTTGCATCTTTGTGGGATATACAAATGATGCGAATGGGTACAAATTGATTGATCCCACTACATGCCAGCTCATCATTGAGAATAGTGTAGAAAATATGGACTCCGTTCACTTGGCTCTAGCCATTGCAACACCCAAAGGATGGGAAGTTCACCAGACAGATGTGAAGAATGATTTTCTTCATGGTGACCTTTCAGAGGAGATCTACATGGAGCAACCATAGGGGTTCATTCATAACTCATCTTTAGTATGCAGACTGAAGAAGTATCTCTATGGCCTCAAGAAGGCACCTATAGCATGGTATACAAAGATGGATTCTTACTTGCTTTCACATGCTTTGTTAGATGTAAATCTGATTCCAATGTGTATATGTTGAGGACTACTGACTCTGTGATGATTTTAGTACTCTATGTTGATGATATTTTGATCACTGGTAGCTTTGATTTAGCCATTTCCTTGGTCAAAGATATTTTGCATGAAAGGTTCTCTATGACAGACATGGGTCCACTACACTTTGTTTTTGGTCTTGATATCAGTCAGGATGATTCTGACATCAAAATTTCTCAGGTGAAGTATGTCAGGGATCTTATGGATAGATTCCACATGACAGACTGTAAGTTTTCACCTACACCCTTCTTATATGGGATCAGACTTGAGGATGACATGGATACACCATTAGTGGACAACACTTTGTATCAATAGTTGGTGGGGATTATTTTGTATCTCACTCACACCCATCCAGATATCTCATATTCGGTAGGAGAAGTTTCTAGATACATGCAGGAACCCCATGATATGCACTCAAAGGCTTCCAACCGCATCCTCAGATATATTCAGGGCACCATGAGTTATGGGATTCACTATGCAATTAGTTGTGCATTAGATCTCATAGGCTTCACAGATTCATATTGGGCTGCTGATAGCACATATCACAAGTCCATGTTCGGGTACACTCTTAGTTTGGGGTCAGGCCCAATTTGTTGGTCAAGTAAGAAGCAATCAACGATTTATTTATCTTCCGTAGAGGTCGAGTACAGAGGAGTAGTCAACTATGTCATTCAAACACTTTGGCTTCAACACTTCCTTATCGAGCTTGGTATCCAATTTCACTATCCGACTATCATATGGTGTGATAATCAAAGTGCACTGATATTTTGCAGAGATCCAGTACAACGACAACAAACCAAACACATTGAGGTCCTCTGAACATACTGCTGACATATTCACCAAGACCTTCACTGAGAAGAAGTTTTAGACTTTGCGGGATCATCTTGCAGTGAAGAACACAGTTTCCTAGCAGTTGCCTTTTCTTCTTTTGATACATTGTCTTTTGAGGGGGTTTTGTTCCCATGTGGTTTTCCCTCTTTCCTCATTTTTATTCAGTTTTCATTAGTTTCATTGTACATGAGTACCTAATATGACCTAGTAGCCAAGACTCATTTTTTACTCCATAGTGATGTTCAAGGGGGCGTTGGAAAAAATTATATTTTTCGACACACTAGTTTAGTGGGAGTAACACTAGTTCAGTGGGAGTTAACTGACTAGTTCTATTTTATACTTCCTAATTTTATACCATCACTATTATGCGTGCATTCCTAATTATAGAATGTCATTTCCTATACAAGTAAATATCACTCACTCATTGAATAGATCATAATATACATTGATTCTCATTCTTCATATTGTATCTCTCTTCCTTTTCTTGATAAGCTTTGTTTGTGTATGCTTTATCTATGTCTCCTGTGCAGGTTTCCATGAAACACTGACAAAATGCATAAGCAAAAGCTTCAACAATAGCAAGTTGAAGATGAAATTTGTTAGAAAAATAGGATCACGGAGAAATAAAAAAAAATGCGTAAATAAAACACATAAGATATACAATACAATATAGACACAGATATATGTGGTTCACCCAGTGTGGGCTACGTCCATAAGAGAAATTTCCAGGTCCTGCCTTTATTATTATCCAACAAATGAAGGGATACAACCTAAAACACACCTGTTGTAACTTCCTCTTCTTTCTCTCAGAGTCTCCTCTCACAGAATACAATATTCGTAATGATAAATAACCGCAATACATATACCCCATAAAATAGGGTTTCCTTTTGGGGAAAAAAATTGTAACATAACTTCTACCATCAGACCTGCGAGATTAAAATGAACAATCTATATTTATGATGAAATTACAATATACATTTACAAGGCAATTTTTCCTTCGGGGGCTTCGCTCCCAAACCCCTGTCAGGGGCCCGCTTTCCCCCGGACCCTGTAGGGGGGGTAACCCCCCTACACTCCCCCGTATGGAGGAGTGTACATTCTTCCAGGGCATAAATTCTTCATGGGGTATAAACATGGCTAAAAACAAAGACCTCTGAATCAAGAAGATAATCAAGCTCCACAACAAAAAATCTCCCACTTGGAGACTGATCTCAACAACTCCACCACTGTTGTATATGTTGTAATATGCTCCTTCTTGGACCTGAAGAATTTCTCATATTCACCTTCATGATTGAATACCAACTGAAACTGAGCAGGAACTTAGTTTCTCCCTGGTTACTCCCTTTGTTAACATATCTGCATAATTCTGGCTAGTGTGTATGTTTTCCAACTTCAAATTTCCATCTTCCAAAACATATCATATCCAATGGTACTTGAGCTATATATTTTTATTCTTCAAATGGAAGGCTGAGTTCTTTGCAAGATGAATGACACTCTCACTGTCACATTACAACCTATTATTCTCTTACTTCTTTCCCAATTCCTCCATAAACCTTTGTAACCAAATCATTTCTTTACTAGCCTCTGTAGCAACAACATACTCTTCTTATTTTTTTGAAAGTGCAGCAACCTTTTTCAGTTTAGAAATCCAACTTACCATTGTTCCACCTACAGTAAAAACACACCCTGTGGTGCTCCTCCTACTATCTCTATCACCTGCCATATATGAATCAACATATCCCTATAGAACAATGTATGAACCTTCAAAACATAATTCATGAGTAGAAGTACCTATTAAATACATGAGAATCCACTTTACTGCCTCCCAATGTTCTTTACCTGGATTTTTCATATACCTTCTCACAACTCCCACTGCACGTGCAATATCTGGTCTTGTGAAAACCATCACATACATCAAGCTGCCAAATGCTAATGAATAAGGGACCTTGAACATGTATTATATCTCCTCTTATTTCTTGGGACACATTTCCTTGGTCAATTTGAAATGGCTAGCCAAAGGTGTACTAACTGGTTCTTCATTCTGCATTCTAAACCTCTCCAACACCTTCTCTATGTACTCACCTTGAGACAATGTCAATTTGTGATTTTTCCTATCTCTTGTTATTCTCATACCAAGTATTTTATTTGCAGCACCCAAATCCTTCATCGCAAATTAATTGGCTAATTTATTCTTGAGCACATTTATATCATGCATATTAGACCCTGCAACCTACATACAATAACAAGATAATCAAACTTCCATTTTCTAGCTTTTTAAAATAAACACAATGATCAAAATGACATCTACTATAACCTTGTTCTTTCATAAATCCGTCAAACTTAAAATACCACTTCCTTGGAGCTTTCTTTAGGCCATACAATATCTTATTCAACCCGCATACCAAATTTTCCTTCCCTTTGACCTCATACCCCTTTGGCTGCTGCATATAAATATCTTCCTCCAAATCCCCATGGATAAAAGTTGTTTTTACATATAACTATTCAAGATGCAAATATTTTACCGGCACAAGACTTAAAATAATCCTAATTGAAGTCATTTTAACAACAAGAGAAAATATTTCATCAAAATATATACCTTTCTTTTGTGCGAACCCCTTTACAACAAGTCTATCCTTGTACTGATTTTTGCCTCCATATTCTTCCTTCAACTTGTAAACCCATTTATTCTGCAATTCTCTTTTTCCTATAGGCAACTGAACCAAATCCCAAGTCTGGTTATTTATGAGGGAATCCATTTCCTCTTTCATACCTTTCTCCCACTTCTCTTTGGTGTCTACCTACATTGCCTCTTCATAACATTCTGGTTCACCAGAATCATTCAACAATAAATAATAAAATGAAGGAGAGCATCGTTCAGGGGGTCTACTTAACTTGGTAGATCTTCTAACAACACTTGCAGAAGTTTGAGGTACCTGATTCTCTTGTTTTTGTACATTTTTATTTTCTGGTTCTTTGGAATTTCTTTTTCAGTGATATCATCAAGCACCATGTATTCAAGTTTTTCTTTTTCTTGTATCTTTCCCTACAACTGATCTTTGTACATGACATTCTCATTGAATATGAAATCTCTACTCCTAATGATTTTGTGATTTTCATAATCCCATAATTGATAACCAAAATCATTAACACTGTATCCAATAAAGGTACACTTCTTGGATTTTTCTTCAAGCTTTGTTTTATTTTCTTTATCAATATGGACAAATGCTTCACAACCGAAAGTCTTTAAAAAGGAATAGTTTACCTTTTTACCTGTCCATGCCTCCTCTGGAATTCCACCATCCAAAGAACTTGAAGTTCCTTTGTTTATTAAGTAAACAACAATATCTACAACATCTTCCCAGAACTATAAGGGAAAACCAACATGCAATCTCATACTCCTTGCATGCTCCATGATTGTCCTGTTCATCCTTTATGACACACCATTTTCTTGTGGTGTTCCTGGAATTGTCTTCTATCTATGAATCCCATGGTATGAATGGTAATAATCAAACTCCTTGCTGCAATATTCACCTCCATTGTCTGATCTAAGACACTTCAACCTTTTTCTTGTCTCATTCTCAACCAAAGCCTTCCATTTCTTAAAAGTATAAAAAAAATCAGATTTTTTTTCGAATGCAATAAACCCAAGTTTTTCTAGTTGCATCATCAATAAAAGTAACATAATAATGAGATCCACAAAGATATGATGCATGATATGGTCCCTATACATCTGTGTTCACAAGCTCCAATCTTTCACTCTTCTTTTCTTTTCCTACTCTGAGAAATCTGACTCTCTTCAATTTTCCATAAACACAATGTGCACATAATCCAAATCAATTTGTTTAAGATATAGCAACAAATTTCTATTGTGAAGTATCTGCATCCCCTTCTCACTCATGTGTCCAAGCCTATGATTTCACAGTGTTGTATCCACTCCTGTAGAAGCTAAAGAGATAGAAGAGTCAATATTACCAATACATAAATACAATGTACTTACCTTCTCTCCTTTTGCTATCACCAGTGATCCTTTGCTGACCTTCCACACTTTATTTGTAAATATGGATATACAACCTTCACTTTCCAGTTGCCATGTTGAAATTATATTTTTCCTTAGTTCTGTAACATGTCTTACCTCTTTCAAAAACCATTTGTTTCCATTCCTTTTCTTTATTTTTACCTTTCCCATTCCAACAATTTTGCATGGTGCATCATAACCCAAATGAACCTATCCAAAATCACCTTGAACATAATTTAGAAAATGTTTCTTATGGGGTGTGGCATGAAATGAATTCCATGAACATACTACCCAAGAGTCATAAATATTATCTATAGAAATAATCAAAGCATCTTGTAACACATCACCTATTAGATTTTCTTCCTGATTTTTCTCCTGTTGTCCATCTCTTTGTTTCTTTTGAGCTGTGCAGTCTTTCTTCAGATGTCCTTTATTTCCACAATTCCATCACTCTATATTTCCATGTCTGGATTTGGATCTTCCCTTCCTAGAATTCTTGTGGTTCCCTAATCCCTTTCCTCTATCCTTTTGTCTTCCCCTGTTCTCCATGTTTAACACATTACTTGATGTCTCACATGTTCTTTTTCGTCGCATTTCCTCACTAAGGATACCACCAAAAACATCATAGTATTTGAACCAGAGACAAAGTTACTTACATACATGACCAAGCCATTCCATATTTCTGGAAATGAGCACAATATTAGAAGATCCCTAACCTCATCATCAAAGTCCACTTTTACATAACTTAGCTGATTAGTAATCATATTAAATTCCTTTAAATGATTTGCAACAGGTCCACCTTCTGACATCTTCATATTAAATAATCTCTTCATTATAAATACCTTATTGGATGCTGAGGGTTTTTCATACAGTTTAGCCAATGCGTCAATTGGCTCCTTCGTTGTCTTTTCTTTTGAAATATTGAAAGCCACCGACGCTGCCAGGCTCAGTTGTATAGTTCCTAGTGCCTTTTCTGTCAAGAACCTCACATTCATCATCCTTCATGGCCATTGGAGTTTTTCCTATTCCACCCAACGATATGAATAAATCCTTCTAATATAAATAATATTCCATCTGTATCTTCCATAATTGGTAGTTTTGGCCATTAAATTTCTTGGCCCTAAAATTTCCATCTTCTGCCATTGCTCCCACTCGAACCAGGAACCCTCTTTTTCTGTGAGTTACCTTTTTCGATGATACCATTTGTTATAAAAACAAGATCACAGAGCAATAAAATAAAACAAATGTGGAAATAAAACATATAATATATACAATACAATAGAGACAAAGATATACATGGTTCACCCAATGTGGGCTATGTCCACCAGATAAATTGTTAGGTCCTTCCTTTATTATTATCTAGCAAATGAAGGGATACAACCTACAACACACCCGTTGTAATTTCCTCTTCTTTCTCTCATAGTCTCCTCTCACAGAATACAATATTCACAATGATACATAGATGAAATACATATCCCTCATAAAAGAGGGTTGTCTTCTAGGGAAAAAACACCCTAACATAACTTCTACCATCAAATCTGTGACCTTATAATGAATGGTCCAGATTTACTATGAAATTACAATATACATTTAAAAGGTAATTTTACCTTCGGGGGATTTTCCCTTGAACCCCCACATGGGGGGTAACCCCCCTTTCACTCCCCCATGTGGAAGAGTGTATATTCTTCCGAGGCGTAATGTCTTCATGGGGTATAAACATGACTGAAAACAAAGACCTATGAATTAGGAAGATAATCAGGCTCCACAACCAACAACATTAGGCCTAAAAGTGCAAGCGGTTAATACATAATGCAATTACAACTCAAACACATAAATGAGGGATCCCCATAGGTATTGGATATAATAATATTTAGGAGAAGATATGAGGCTTCAATGAAAATTCATGGTGGGACAACTAAAAGGGCTCCTGATCCTACTAAAACAACTGCAACATGGGTGTCAAAAAGGCCAATGAGGTACTAACTAGGACACTCATGGAGAGGTAGTCTCTACCATCCGCAAATGGCACCTTTAAAGTAACTTGAAGGTATGATTTTATAACTCAACGGAGTGGAGCCTATGGTAGATATGTGAGCGATACAAATAAATGCATTATCCAGGAAAAAAAGACCCTACCCTACATACCAGTAAGAAACAAAATACCTACTGAAGAATCTGAAAAAGGTGTTTATTTAAGTATCAATATGTGGTAGGGGGAGTTCTATAGGTAATGGCCAAAAAAAGATTGGGAATAAGATATGCAACTTCAACGCAAAGTCATGGAGGGACTAAACATGACTCTTGAGCCTAATAGAAAACTTGCATCATGAGCGTCCGAATGAAAATGGATTCTAAGCTAGTATTCCCATGGAAGGTAGGCTCTAACACATGAATTATGACACTTCTAAACAACAAAGAAGGTTCTGCATCGCAACTCAATGGGTTCGATCCTAAGGCAAAATGAAGTAGGAAACAAATAACACAAAAATGCATGGAGGGGAAAATCTAACCTATATGCCACTTTCCAGATCATTACTTATCATAAAGGATCAACATGGAATGAAAAGGTACCAAAGAAAATGTCTCCAAATTCTTGTATATAATACAAAAAACACTTACCCAAAAGTTAATAAGTCTAATATAGAAACCTATGATAAAAAAATGTGCTAAAGGATATGGAAATTGAAAACAAGAAACCTTAAATGTACAATATGTACAGAGGATCACATATCCATGCAGCTTACACATAGTAATTCTCCAGGTAGATCCCATTGCTAGGCTCAATCCAAGGGTTTCATTGGAAATCATATTGTAAAGTTTCCAATTCAAGAGGAGGTAGACAATCCATAATCATAAATTCAATGATGGCCTCATCTGAAGGAAAATCAAAATCCATGAAACAAGGGCTCGAAAACACACAAATACTAGGGCTTGAGGTCTCACAAACAATAAGTCATATTCAAAATGAAACACTAGATAACTCGGGCCAAGAGGGGAAATCAAAGGATTACATGACCCCATTGGATAAAACACCCAATGAATTGTTGAGACCTCGTATCAAGAAGGTGAAAATAACTATAAATATCCTTTCTTAGGAGAAATTGAACACTGAGGATAAGATGCTACATAATTCACCCATAGCATGGAAGAGTCTACTTGAACACTAGGAACACACAAAGGGGAAAATTGATTTGAAATCGAACTAGGATGATGATTATCATATGAATGTTGATCAATAGTGACAATGCTTACATTGTGAGGGAAATGCATTACACGAAAGAGCATAGACACCACAACCTTCATTGCATAAACATACTCATGCCAAAGAAGCATATTGAATTCTAAAGGGCCCATCACCACTAACATATTTATTATAATATTATTCCCTCCTAACATGATAGGAAACTAAGGAAGAATCCCCAGACATTCACTAGGTCTTTTGTCAAAATCTAGCAAGTTACTGGTAGCTGACACAAGCTTGGGAGAATCCAAATATTTCCAAGCCGAGGAGGATAAAATACTTGTATAGAATCCTTCATCTACAACATATTGATGAACTCCTTTCAACATAGATTCAACTAGAAATGATATTTGGAAAGTTGCATAAGAAGGAAGGAGAGGCTCCACAATAGTATTCCATTCAAAGGAAACAATACTAGGACTTGGAGGGAGCATAATCAAAGAGAGTGGAATGCCCCCTTGTTCAGAATGTACTAAACTATAAATTCTAAAGACATAGTCAAAAGACACATCACTCCTTGAAAGGAGAGTGGGATTGACCAAATATTTCATCAGTGATGTCACTTCCTTAGACTTTTCACTCTCCAAGAAAAGAGTGGGATCGACCAAATATTGCATCGGTGTGACCACTTCCTCAACCACTGGTTGAATAGGATGTAAGACAATGTGGTCAAGAGATGCATCACCTCCCAAAAAGAGAGTGGTATCATCCAAATATGGTATCAACATGACCACTTCATCAACCAATGATTGAATAGATTTCCAGGAAACCAAAGATGACTTAGAACTGGAAGGGCCTTCAGACAAGGACCATGCTCTTCGTACCGCTTGAATCTTAGGGAACATATGAGTAAGGTGGTCTCCCTGGAAAATATTACAATGGAACTTGGGATTACGTTTTATATGTCTAGGATTCTCAACAGCATCAATGCCCCTAACATGACTTGCAGCGGCTGGTGGTTTACTCTCATCATGACTTGCAGAGGCTAGGTGTTGATCTCCAACATGACTTGTAGAGGTTCATGACATTTTTCCATTATTACTAGCAATGAACAAACTCTTTCCCCCATCAAGACTTGCAACAACTAGTTGCATGTATTCAACATGAGGCACATAGATTATTGATAGGTCTCCAACATGATCGACATAGTTTGGTGAAATAATGCCAGTATGACTTGCAGTGACTGGACTTTTTCTTCAAGCATGACTCATAGTGGCTAGTTTCTTGCCCCCATGATGACTACCAGAGGTCGGGTTCGGGTCTCCAACATGACTAGTAGAGGTTGGGGACTTATTCTTCTTACTCTTACTCTTCCTTTTATACTTCTAGTTACTAGTACCAATAATTTCACCAGAAGAGGGAGAAAAATAAGGAGCATACTTCACTGGTACAAAATATAAAGGATCAAAATCCATTCGATTCCCATGACATAAATTGATTATCTGAGAAGCATCAAGAGAATTTGGGACATTTGAAGTGGTTCACAACCAAATAGGTAGTCCTACATTAAACCCAAGAATGTTCAACATGGCCATCAAGGGGGCACCAATGTTTCTAATGAAAAAAAAGAAGAAGAATCCCCTTGGGTAGGGGTCCCTTGGTTGGTATCATCCAGAAATTTGGCCATATTGTTCTTATGCACAGGTTTGTCCCTTGTAGGAATTTTCATTTCCATAAAATTCTTACGCACAGACTCCCACGAACCAATGGTATAAAAATTCACACCTTCTAGGAGGCATATCCATGATTTCAAGAGAAAGACTAGGGGTCCTTCCTGACCAATGAAATAGTTGGTTAGCCACCCTGAATCAATGATCCAAAAGTGGTGATACTAAAACAACCTAAGGCCAACTATACAAAGAAACACTCCAATAAAAATCTCTAAGAGAAACATCACAAGAAAACAAAATTTCCAAATGTTTAGCATAGGTGGATGAGATCTTGAGTCCAAAGTAGTGAAAAATTGGAAAGGGACCTTCCAGACAAAGGAATGGGTTGATTAAGTCTTGTGAACTAGTGAAGGAAGGAGTGAGAATAAATTATCTTGAACTCCACTAACCACCCTTATTTGGTGCAAGAACCCAGACTTCGCGTGGCACCCTCCAGCAGTACTAAAAAGTGTGATACGAAATCTTCCCTAGGTACCACAAAAAACCCCCACAGTCACCTTTTATATCCCTAGGAAAAACAAATAAGGTCACCAACTGACAGTCAATGTCTAGGGGGTGTAGTAAAAAATTAGGATCAAATGTATGGGAAGGGTAACAAAGCCCAAAGCTTCGAAAGATCCACCTCTCACAAAGTTAAAGGAACTAGTGAAACCCCCAATACACGATCTCTCCACTATGCTTAGTGAAGATTCGGAGGGGAAATATCCTTTGCTCTCCTTCATGCAACCTCGTGTTTAGCTCCTGTGTTAGAGGAGGCTCCAGACAAAGGCATGGCTTGATTAAGTCTTGTGAACTAGTGAAGGAAGGAGTGAGAAGAAATTATCTTGAACTCCACTAACCACCCTTATATGGTGCAAGCACCTAGACTTCACGTAGCACCCTCCAGCAGTACTGAAAAGTGTGATACGAAATCTGCCCTAGGTACCACAGAAAACCCCCACAGTCACCTTTTATATCCCTATGAAAAAAAATAAGGTCACCAACTCACAGTCAATGTCTAGGGGGTGCAGTAAAAAATTAGGATCAAATGTATGGGAAGGGTAACAAAGCCCAAAGCTTCGAAAGATCCACCTCTCACAAAGTTAAAGGAACTAGTGAAACCCCCGATACATGATCTCTCCACTACACTTAGTGAATATTTGGAGGGGCAATATCCTTTGCTCTCCTTCACGCAACCTCGTGTTTAGCTCCTGTGTTAGAGGAGGCTCCCAGATATACTTATACAAAAATTGGATTTGAATCTCCCTAGATTAGACTTCTATGTTTTTTCAATGGCGTTGGAGATTTATCTCTCCAACCTAAACCAAGACCCTAACCCTAAACTTGTTTGTGAACCCTAGAAACAAAGTCTAGTACATTTTAAGTTTAGCGTTAGTTTTAATGTTTTTTTTTTTACTCAAAGGGTATAGAGTGAAACTAATGTTGTTTGAGACTCTTGCAAAAATGAAACTTATAATAACACTGGAAAATAAAACTTTACACTAATTCTTCAAATGAAAACGATATTCAACAAGAAAATACATGAACAATCATTCAAACCTTTAAATCAAAATTTCTTCTTTTTGATGCAAGATGACAATGCCTTTTGAGAAAAGAAAAATAAGAAAACACATGATGCTCTTTCTTATTTTTCTTTTGAAATTATTTAAGGTGAGAATAAAACAAAATCCTAGGCCAACATATTTTTCTTTTTCAAATTACGATGCAAAACAATGCAAAGAAAGAAAGAGACCTAACTACCATAAAAGCTATGTTTTTTTGTTTTCGTTTTGTCAAAGAAAAACTAACAAAAGATGCTAAAATGAAAGATAAAAATAAGCCAAGAAAACTGGGAAACCAAGAGAAATATTAATTTTTGTGACTTAACAGTTTTCAAGGACCTAAGAAAGAAAAAATAAACAAGAAAGACACCCAAGAGGCTCAGCCTAAAAAGAACAACCAACCGAAACCTTCCATATGAGAGGGAGTTTTTTCAAAAACCAAAATCTTGCACAGGTCCACAACTATGTATATTAGGACTCACAGATATCCATGGGTGATACACTGGAAACTCATGGATGTCCATGGGTTATACAGGAGAGACTCGCGGATGGGATCAGAGTTTTAGAAAAAATAAAAATCCACTCCAGAGAGGGGCTTCCAGAAAATTGATAAAAGTTTCTAAAAGGATAATGCTTTATAAAGAAAATCTAGAAAACACATAAAATCACAACAACAAAATAAAAAAAAAGAAACCCTAATATTGACCCAAACTAGGGAAAACTCCCTAGTATGGTATCCAATTCTATTACGACATTCCCGGCCCATGAATTTGGGTCATGTCACAATAGATATTTACCAAGTAAAATATAGAACCCTAACCCACACATAGGACTTGTAATGAAATACCTACTTTATCAGAGAGATAATAAAGTTTCACACATTTTCTCCTTATGGTCGGTGTATTTCTCCTCTCTCGACCCTCATAATTCTCTTGATTCTTGCTCGAACTAACCTGCAAGAGAAGATCAAGAGAGTGTTGCAACAAGGTATTTCTATCATAAAATAATACAAGTAACTGATAGATAGATTCAAATATGGAGAATGATTAGACATACATAAACACATTGAATCAATACTAAGCAAGTATGGGGAAAAGAGAAAATTTTATTAACAATGGTGAAATGAAGTGGTTACAACCTAACTCCAACCACCATCACTGCCTTGAAGCCAATTACCCATGTTCCTCCAAAAGTTCCTTCAAGCATCACCCAACAACATTTCCCTTACTTGGATGACCCAATAAGGATAGGAACACACCTTATGGTCATATAATGAAAAGGAAGGAAATATGGAACAAGGGTTCCAAATTATAGGGATGCTACTTAGAGGATGAAGGGGAATAGGGATAATTGCAATTTCTTCATCATAAATTTTCACCTAGGTTAACCTCCTCATCCATGCCCCCAACATTTCCTTTATACCATCCTTAAGAAGTTAAGGAGGTTTAATTTCGTTTGGTACGGGCTCAGGGAGGTTGGGAAACGAGCCCAACCAAAATCCCTTCCCAAAAATGTGGATTTATTTTATCTTTCATATTTTTTGAGGGCATCCATGGGTTGTACACTATCAAGGTGTGGGTGTTCATGTGTTTCAAAAAGGTGACCCGCAAATATAAGAAAAAATACTTTTTTTAAGTGGCTTTGATGAGTAAACTTGGGATTTAATCTTCCAAGTCAGAGACAAAGACTAATCCATCTCACAATGCAAATGGTGTGGAAAGTTATGGTATAACGGTTCCTAAAGACAAGGGTTTTCCTTGTGCTATATCTCTCTAATATATGTGTAGGGTCAAACAGTAGTACTCGACCCAATATCTCAGGGAACCAACTTAGGAGGCTATACCGTACCCTTAGCCATACTACCCAAGTAACCATGTACTAGAGAGTATCTTCCCGAGTGTTGTTCTTGGTGGAACTATAATAGTCAGGTAGCTGATCGATTGATCTATAATGGGTTTTATGATACCCAGGCTAGTCCATATACATGTTTTATCTAATTCCCTACCACTCGAAGGGGTACCAACATGGGTTACAAGGGTTTCCAACAATGTGAGATTAAAAATGTCTTATATTTCCTACATGTTTGTTTCCTTGACCATGGATTTATGTGTTGAATGACATATCACTGTAGTTTTAAGACGCCAGAGCATGTCTCTACCTTGAAAAATAATTAACCCACAATTCAAGCCAAGGAAAGTGCTCTAATACCACTTGTAAGGTACCAGATGTAATATAACATGCATAAATAGGAATATTCAATAGATACCAATGGAACAACAAAATATTGAGAAGAGAAAC